>OZ021681.1:19417670-19659470 GCA_963978505.1 Listrodromus nycthemerus
CGAGAGCAACTCGAAGGCAACGTGTAACTTTCGAGGGAGTCAATTCTCCGTGAATAATCATCCGGGTAGTTTCGAACAGTGTTCTCAAAAGACTCCGAGAACAAAAAATAACGCTGTCCAAGTCGAAGATTGAACGAGTGAAAAAAAGGAATGTCTTATCGCACAATGTACATCTATGGTGATGCGAGAAGTTATTGTGGCGCGAGATGAAATCTACCCCGACAGCCCGAGGCGTGGAGTTGAGACAATTAAAAATGGCGAGATAAACGAAAAATCGCGGGCGCGCACTAAATCACGGTTGAAGAAAGTAATTCGTATAATTATCGGTCGGAGAGCGGTGATTATAGAAATCAGGTGTTCGAGAGAGAGAGAGAACGACCGGTGGAGAGGGTAAATTTTAAGTTTTTTTTCGAGGAAGGAATCCAATCAATTAAGTGCGGTGCGTGGAGCTTGAAGTCTCTCGCGCACGCGCCCCGCAGCGAGATGCAAAGAGTTGGAAAAAAAAAAAAAAAAAATAATTTGCAGATTGCAGTCCCAAACGGCGGTGAAACGGACGAGGATGTTTCTACCGTGGTCGAAGCGAGAGGGAGACTTTGACTTCATCCACATCACCTACGGCCCTCCTTCACGCATATTTCATCCTCGTTTTTCTCGCGGGAGGAAGAACACTAGGGCCTGGTCAAGGTCCAAGGATCATCCGCGCCCGCGACTAATAATTATCACGAGCTGTTGGCTTCTCTCTGCGTCCATTCGACACTCGCGTAAACGACAAGAGTAGCTCCGAGCGAGTAATTCGAGTACTTAAAGTGCTAAGCTGAAATACCCAGTACTCGACAATAGTGACGAGTATCGAACTGGCTTCGAGTAGTGCAAGTCTCGACATTGAACATATATCGAGTACTCGAGTAGGCGAGAAAGTAAATTGTGACAAAATAAATGACCCAATCATTTTTGGATATTCTATTTTCACTAATTGATACCTACTGGAAGTACGTATCTTACTGTTGAGTACCAGGTGAAGCACCCGATACCGAGGGCTCGTTTATGTACTCAAATGCGTGAAGATGGCCTCGGGAGTACTCGCCAGTGTTGAGCAGCAGCCACGCGAATACAAAAAGATAAACGACACATTAAACCAGTACCGTAAGGCGAGATGCGATCGACCGATAAAAATATTTATGTTGCCGCGTCGTTGGTTGTGATCGGGTTCGGAAACCAGAGAACGATAGAGACCGCGAGGACATGCGGGCATCCGGTCTCTCGGCTCAATCCCGAAATTGCCACTCGAGTGGCATGTAAAGAAGAGTCTCGGATGAGTCACGCGTCGTCGCGAGAGAAAGAGATTCAGCTCCTCGATAACGAAGCATACCGATGTACACCGAGCGAGATCCCTCTGGAGTTACAAGAAAATCCGCTGTGGGTACGAAATCGGCAAAAACTGTCGCCGACGACGACGACGACGACGACGACGATCCGGCGCGGATCTGGCTGAGAGAACGAGACGGAGATGCCGGTGAGAGTGGCGCGATCTCGCGAAATGTAAATCGATAGATTCCAGAGCGTATGTGTGGAAGGCGAGGAGCCAATGGCGAACTGCCTCGGTACTCTAATGTCGCGGACACGAGCTGCCTCGACTTTCCAAGTTCTCGTTCCATTTGCCGCAAAGACCCGGCCAAGTTCTCAGCCTATAATCTACGATATCTATAACTTCCCGGGCTCCTCTCCTTCCCCGCCGATCTCCGCACCGAACCCCCGATGACGATCCGCGAGCCAACGATGATAATCTAATCTCTCGGATCTGCGATTCCCTGGCGAGCGAGGCCTCTCTCTAATTTCTTCTCGCGTCCGCGCGTACCGATCTCCCACACGAGGATATGCATTTCGTTGATAAAAAGATAATCGCGATAGAGCATTCCGGGTAACGCCGTACACTGTGAACGTCTCGGGTCCGTGCACGGACGCACCGCGATCAACGAAGACGCCGATAGGGTGCTCCGAGTGAAGAGCGACGTTTACACGAAGGTTCACGGGTCTTGACGAGAGAGCCTGACGGACACCAATCGGATCTCCCAGCCCTCAATCATTGTCAATCAGTTCGGTACGAGGGACCGTTACTACCACCGCGCGCGGGCGCGCATGCTCCAAGACCCGGTCTCCGTTCGTCCATTCTGCTTCTTCCTCGTATCCTTATTCTTCCTCCTTCACTGGGTCGTGTGTCACGAGGTTTGCCCGTTGTGTCCACACACTACTTCCATCGCTCAAACTATATCTATATGTCGATATACACATTTGTATATATACACATATATGTATATATATATATATATATATATGTGATACTCGCTTCTTGTACAACAGAACAGTACAACGGAGAGTAGCGGCAGAAACACGCCTACTCGCAGGCTCGCATAGCGTACGTACGGAGCTCTATCGGAAGGGTCTTCGCCGTGGCTATTCTCTCTTCGCGTTTATACGGATGGAGGCTCCTTCCTCGTTGCATTCTTAGTTATCCTCCGAGCCGTGGGGCCACACGATCTTCTCGTGTCTCAGTACCGTTTTTCCAACGTTAGGTGTATACAGAACGGTACACCCACGACGCGAATCCTCCGAGAGTATCGCTTCGAGCTGTAACCCTTCTTCCCTCTCTTCAAGCCCTCCCTCCGCCACCGACAACCCGCGTCCATGAAGATACGCAATGTCCACACGCGCCATTTTACTCGTACGCGACTGCCCATCCGATACCGCGAAAATATTCGACGTCGATTAATCGCGGCGGGAATGTCGGGATAAGCCGTGCATGTTTGGAAATCAGATCGCCCCGGTATTATAAAGCAACGGCGGAGCCGAGATAGCGAGGCAATAGATTTGCGTATACTGTATTAGGCGCGCGTCCGTCCCGGACTCAAAGAAACGAACGTACTTCGCTAACAAGCTATCCGCGTTGAGAAACGGCGGAGAAAATGTCGTGTCCACGCCGTTCCGTCTTTATATTATTCGGTCGGACTGGGCATTGCGCGAAGTGTTCCGCTTTCGCGGGTAAACGACGAAAACACACAGACACAGACTATTTTCAGTAACATTTTTTAAATAAATAAATTACGAGTTGTAGAATATATTTAAAAAAAATGTCGGATCATTGATCGAGGAAAAAATAATGGAGGAATACGAGAAAAGTATGTTGGAATCGGTGATTTTTAATTGTCAAATAACCGCGCCATCGGCCAAAAATACGACGCGACGTCGCATTACCGGTTGAACGAGAATCGGGAGACGGAAACTGTCCAGTTGTCTCGCTGGGATGCCGATATACGATATAAAACCACTTCGCATGTAATCGGGAGAAAAATGTAAAATGTAGATTTATATTCCGTGTGCAGAACACACAAACAATTCGAAATAGTGAACAATGAAATAGATAAATGAACATTCGCTGTTACGTGTCGGTGAAAGTTTCATTCAGGACGACGATAAAATGCTGAAAGAACGTTGCGATAATCGTGGCTGAAGGACTGCGGTCGACGGCCAATCGGCAATATACAATATAAATTAAAATAAAAAAGTCAGATATTAAAAGAAACCTCGATACACGTTACCTATCGGCAATACACTCGCTACCGCTCCACCTACCAACGATGTTAGAAACACAGGACAAACGGCAAAAAACGTCATGGAAATGAAAACCTACGGTCTGCAAGAGCAAAATTAAGTGAACGCATCAAATATGACTTAATCCACACTCATACACGTCTAAATTGAAACCTCTCGTTTGTCTTCCACTTTGACCCTAAAACTGACTCAAGCGACGGACTATAAATAAAAACCAAAAAATAAAAAAAATTCTCGCATCTCACGGAATCTTCGAAACGATCGGTTCGTCGAATACAATTCGCTCTCGTGTGACGATAAACTACGTTTGTGCGTGGGTATGCCGCGAGACCCGCTGATTCAATCGTCTTCAATTGAAGGCCCGAGAGACAGCCCGACTGTTCGTCATAGACGTCTTTGTGGCTGGCTGAAGGGAGGGTCGTTGATTAATTAATTAAAGCGCGATGCGGGACTCTGCGTAGGAAAGGCGAGGGCGAACCGAGAGAACGACGAGTCCGTTTACGGTACACACTGCACAGCGCACATGTGCGTCTGTCGTCGAATCATCGTCGAAGAGATAATGGACTCCGCTGTGATGCCGGCTGAACGCCCATCAGTCCCATTATCGTGTTCCTTCTCTCGCAACCCTCGCGCGTACGTGGTTCGTTCACGAGTATTGATAATCCGATCCGCGCCGGTTAACCACCGAGTGAGAGTCGCTCTATCTTCCCGTCTGACCCTCGCCGACTCCGACGCACGATGTGCGTGCGCGTCTGTGTATCTCCGAGCAGTTCACGACCCTCGAGAGGGTTGAGAGCTCACCCGGATAACGGAGAGTGAGAGTGAAAGCGAAAGTGAACGAGGTACGGCAAGAGGCTGCTCTGTCTCGTTCGTGGATAAACCGAGGGCGGTTTCCACTCTCCTCGAGTGTTAATCCACTTTCGCGATGCTCCGCGAGAAGGGGTTAACCCCGATCGAAACTGAACGCCGACCTGGCTGATAAACAGCGGAATAAAATTTTCATCGACGATTTTTCGCGACAAATTCGACGGGAGAAACATTGCGATTGTCGACTCACCTGTTCGGACGCAGCGTTCTTCACCCTGGTGAGCAATTCCGCAGCCGGTGATAGATAAGACTTCACGAAATTATCGAGATTGCCGTGATAAGCGCAGACGAGAATGTCCCGGGCCTGTCTCGTTAGAAGATCGAGGACCCCCTCGCCGTAGATGGGTCCGAGAAGGCTGCGCACGAGCGAAGCCACGTCGCCTCGTCCCTGGGAAGAATAAAAGATTTTTTTTTTTTTTTACCAACATTTTTGTCTACTTAGACATTTTTTTTTTTACAAGATATGTATCAGGCAGTATTTCGGTTCTCAAGTTTCGATTCGAGCGTTGAGGTTTATTCCGGCAACGAACGAAATAATAAAAATTATCAAAATTATTGCGGCACGAAATAATTAATGTGCCGTCTGTGTTTGCATACTCCAAATTCGCTATCAATATTTAAATGGACCCTCGTACAAAATTATAGACGGACGAGGGCGTTTGGAGTACGCCTTGGGGGGAAAAAAAAACGGGGGACTGGACTGCTCGGGGAAACTTTAAATCATGACGATGAATGCGCGTAATTTCGAACTCCCACTGTTACGAACGATGGATGTATCGCGTTCGTCTCATAAATATATAGGGGTTTGAATATCGAAATAACAGCGTTATTATGCTCATGCTGAGAAAAATCAAATAATGAAAAATCATTGCGGCGGAATCGTTCGTATAATTTGTACCCTAGGATATTCGACGAAGCGAGCTTTGCTCTCTGTGTTCTCCGATACGTGCAAATTTTCTCACTTGTCAATTTTTGCCTTCGTTTCGCCGATCTTGCGATCTTATCTCGCGAATTAAATGCCCGAGTGTGTGTGTGTGTGTAAGTGTGTGCCGGCGATTGCGAGTCGATTATCGGGCACGATATGCTTTCCCACGGGTGGTCGGCCGCGGCGTCGACGGGTTATCGAGAGAGTCTCTGAACTGTGCACGGGGCCCGTTCGCGTATTACCGATCTATGATGTCCGCAGCTTCGAAAGAGCGCGGAATCCACGATTGCCGCGGGAATCGCGCCAGTATTTTTTTTTTCCACGCTACCTTTTTCACCCGTGAAATAAAATGAGACGCATCGAAAACGAGGAAGTCTGCTCGAAAATCGAACGGATTGTCAACAGAATTTCGGACAATTTTTTATTTACTTTTATTTATTATTATTTACTATTATATTATTTTACTTATTACATTATTTTACTATTATATTATTATATTATTTTTATTTACTATTTTTTATTTATTTACCGATCATTCGTTTATTCCTTATTTCTTCACATTCAAGGTGCGGGCTGGGCAGATGAATTAGAAATTCTTAACCGAAAGTACATTCGAAATGTGAAAACCGCGGAGCAATTTTTTCCACGATCCTGTCTCTTGGGAAAGCTATTCCTTTTTCGAATGGACAAATGAACGGGCCGAAGTGAGTTATTGCTTTCCGAAAATTCTGGGACCGGCAAAACATATTTCTCGAGCTGAATAGAATGGACCATTTTTTTTTTTTTTTTTTTTTTTTCGAATTATTTCAAAACCTTTCATACACAAATTTCGTTATGCGACGAGATAATACGATGGTCCGAAGTCTCTCGTAAAGAATACTTGCGGTCGAGACAGCGAGACGTAAGAAATTTCGTTCCTTTCCATTCCAGGAACTGCAGAACATGTTTCCGGACCATAATCCACCGGTTCAGTTTTTTGGCTCCCAAAACCTTTCTCTTGACAAACTTCGTTACACAACGAGAAAGTAAAAAACCGAGGACGAACCTCCGCCCTGGTGAATTTCGCCGCAATCCAAAGTCCCTTGAAAATTTAATCTCCAACCGAGACATTCGAGAAACCAACCAAAAAATTGAAAAAAAAAAAAACATCTTCCTTTCCGGAATCTGAAAAACGTGTTTCCGGACCACGATTCAGCGGTCAAATTTTTTCTTCGGATCCCGAAACCTTTCCTACGTACACAGACGTGCTTGCGAGATGAGAAAATGAGAACCCGAGGACGAAGATCGGAAACTATGCGAGTACCGGAGGTTTCGTTGCCGTGGATGTGGGTGCATTGTGTATCGGAAGTGAGATCGAGCGCGGCCTCGTCAACATTGCGGTTTAGTGCAGCTGCGAGGTGGCTTTTACACGGGGTCCAGTGTGTACCTTACGGTACACGAGGACACGGTCCAGGAGTGTGTTCGCAGTGCAGTGCCCGGAGAGTTCAACGGGGAATCTCCCGGTAACGCTCGGGTATCGACCGCCCACGACAGCATTTCCGCCCTCATTGATGCACCCCGAAGTCGCGTCGTCTCTTCGCCATCCGGCGTACATAATTGTAACGCGGGTCCCGATCTCTCCACCGACTCGTCCTCCAGCCGCTCCGTGTCGTTTATTGTCTCCGGCGACGGAACAAGTACCGTTTTCCGAGCTCTTCCGAGGAGGATCGCGAGAGCGCGAACATGCGCAGCTGGAAAGTTCAGGGAATATTCTCGCCCGGCCTTCCAGCTGAGCACGGAACAAGGAAGAGGCTCGAGCACGCGGTGAGGAGAGATAAAGGTGCAGAGCGTACTCCGATATCGTCCTGATATCGTGGGAATAACGCATTCTCGGCGTAACCGCTCTCTCACCATTCGCGGCTTGGAAAATGCACGCGTATAAATTTCCTCGTCTTTTATAAAACGGAAAACGAATCACTGAAAGTGGCCAGCGGGGACCCCACACGCTCGGTAAACAGTGCCGGTGTTGCTGTTTTATTTAACGAGATGATTTATCGTTTTCGGTACGAGAGACGTTATCCGGGAGGCGAGAGGACACGCGTACGAAACCGTGTCAATATTAGCCGAGATGAATTTATGGGCATCGAAGGGAATGGGCTTCACAAATGTTGCGTGTGTACACAAAGAGACGAGGGGCAGCGCGTCTCGCCGCGGAAGCGAAGGGTCCGAGAGAATGGGATAAAGGGCTCGTTAGGGTTTTCTTTGTTTTGTTTTTTTTTTTTTTCTTTCCTATTTATTTTTCGGAGCACCGCGACGGATCGGAGATATTCACGTCAGGCTACTAAATTTATACTGTTTGAATTGAGAATTATGTTTTTTTTTTTTTTTTTTCCCGGAAATCGGAAATACTCAAAAGTGTGAGATGTATATTTAAATATTAATTTTCCTGTGGAACAGTACGATATATTTTTTTAAATGATTAATTCTCGACGTCCGTGAGAGCTCAAGGAATGGAGCACGAGTTCCGAAAGCCCGAGTGTCGAAAAGTGGGCTTCGACGGTACAGGTGCACGAACATTCGAGACGAGCCACGCGACTCGTTCAGATGACTTCGTCCCAGCGGTTATCCGACGTCTCTCGCGATTTTTTGACGCAACGCGACAGAACCTTCGGGTCATCAAAACCGAACGAACAAAATATAGGTCCGAACGGACATTCGGAACGATTTTTCCGAAACCTAATTTCACGATATATTGAAAAATCGTCTGCACGTCTCTATTGAAATCTCAATTTTGAACAATTCCCCACGACGAGGAAGCAACAATAAAAAAAAAAAAAAATGGCCATCTCGTAGCGACAGCAGATTCTCGCTGACGGTTTCGTTTCGCAAATTGAAATCGAGCTCGCGCCTCGATTGTTCGACGAAGCGGCGGAACCGAACGAGCGAAGGGAAGAAAGTGAGGAAGTAAGGTGAAAGGGCGGTCCTCGATTATTCTCTCCCTTTCTCCCATCGTTCTCGGCTCCATTCGTTCGCTCTCGCTCCTTTCGCATCCCCCCCCCCCCCCCGGCTTTTCGCAATCTGTCTCACATAATCTCCCGTTCCGTTTGATCATCGTCCGCGTTTCTGTGGCCGAGCCGCACGCTGAGCCGCACCGCCCAGGGTGCCAATTTGCATTTTCGGCGAGGCGAAAACGCGCTCGGCTCCGGTTGTGCGGGCGGACGAAGCGATATCACGAAGCCGCTGTACCACCTTGTACCGCAGTTGGCTTGTCCGCGTCCAGGGCGAGCTCTCTCGCGCTCGATCAAACGCCCGAGATCATATTCAACGGCTCGTGATTAATTGCTGCCGGGTATTATAGTGTGCGCGCGATACATGCGGTATTCATCGCTCGTCCGACCGCCCGGCCGAACAAAGATTCTATCGTCCTTATAGATCGCACACACACACACACACACACACACACACACACACACACACACGCGCGCGCGCGCGCGCGCGCGCGCGCGCGAGAGACGAGAAAGAAACTCTCGGCTCGTCTCACCGACGAATCATTATAAATACCGGACGGACGAGCGGGCTAAAATAAAATCGATTGAATATCGCGCGACAGTGTTCGGCATCTTCTCGCGTGCGCCGAGATAGTACTTCCGGATCACGTGGGTTTTGTCGACTTCGCATGAGTTACAGAGAATTCGAAGGAAATCGCAAACACTCGCCGATGACACGAAATTGTGGAAATAAATCGTGGACATTAAACATGCTGGAAAGACTCGTCGATGACAAAATTGTTCGAGCTGTGCCTCGGAGAGATAAAGAAAAATTCTGTGAAAATTATTCGTGAACTTTTGTGAGTGCGCACGAATTTTCGTCAGATTTTTTCATTTTATTTTTGAATCTCCGGACACTTTACCCAGAAAAAAAAAAAGTGAACGAATCGTTTTCATAAAAAAAAATCTAAACGTCCCGAGTGATTACTTGAGCAGCCAATAAAATTTAGCAAATCTTTTATGCGCCTTTAATATACCCAATTTTGGTCACATTATTTTACCATCTCGAAGTGTTCGAAATTGCCGCCTCGTCGCGTCCGAAACTTACGCGAAGCGAATCATCATTCGCGAGAGCCACCACAGCCGTTTTGCCTAATTGCTCGCAGTCGGGAATCGCGACTTTAAACGAGACAACCAGCGGCACAAAGATCATAAAGAGAAACCTCTTTAAACCCTCTCACCGTATCTCCCTCTCCGTGTAATAACATGTGAAACGGGATGATAAAGATGCGCGACGGATCTATCGCGCTTCGGAGTCGCGCGCTGAACGGCGAGCACATGCGCGGAGAACACAAGCCTCACGGGTTATCTCGTTTCCGTATCGATAACTCACCGCGCGCGATCTCGCGCCGATCGCGACTTTTCTCGCTCGCGGAAATGACGCCCGGGAATATATCCCCGCCGCGACGCCACGCGAGAACGCCTTCTTGTGCGCGCCGCGATCTCCGTCCGCGGGATTATGCATTACGTTAACGCCGCGGAGGGGAGGAACGCGCGTGGTGCAAACGTAACGTTGAGTACGACGAGGCCGACGACGACGTCGTCGTCGAGTTCGGGGAGGAGGACGACGAGAGCTTTGGCCTCAGCGGCGCAAACCGCATGAAACGGCGACTCTCTCGCGGCGTCTCTCTCGCGGCGTCTCTCTCGCGGTTGATTAATGCCCCGCGAGTTTTCATCTATCGCCGCTCTCTCGCGCGCATGAGTTCCATCCGCGACTCGGCTATTTATTCGCTCGGTCTCGCTCGGGCATGCCGCGAACGGCGATCTCGTTTCTCTTACTCGGGACCGTTGCCTCCCCGACCACGGTGGTCCGGCGCATTATCGTGATTCGAAACGGCCCTCGCCGGCTCGGAGCATTGATGGATAATCGCGTGCGTCCTTCCTCCGTCTCTCCGATACACCCCGCGAGCTAGCTCAGCTCGCTGCCCGCTCGCTTACCCCTTGCTATTGTGTAACGCTGACGTATGGCTAAAGTTCGCCAATCGCTGCGAGAGCTAATACAAGCGAGAGTCCTCTCGTCCACTTCCGATAGGTTCGATGCGTGCAGCGCCGTACCTTCGCGGCGTTATACCACGTCCAATTAACGACGGGAGCGAGTGCGCTGGGTCGCGAGACGGAACCGCGAATTCACGGTTCACGATGCCGTCTCGCGTACGCGATGACAAACTTACGACAATATGATCGTCCGCGATCGATACAAATCGAGATGGGTCGTCACAGTCGATGTGGCTGGGCGAGGAGAGCAGGGGGGGGGGGGGGGGGGGGGGGGGGGAAGGAGGAAAAAATCTGAGCGATCACGAGACGAAAGCGCGAGTGATGAACGCGCGAACCGAGCGCTCACGTACCGTCTGGTGCGGATTCGGATGAGTAGAAAATCGTACCTCGAGAAGTCCCGGTCACGATTCTCGCGGCCGAAAGTTAACAGCTTCCCGGCAACTCTGGAGCCGGAGCCACGACGAGAAGTTACGCAAATTCGAGGTATCGAATTATCCGGCGGGTCGCGCATTCGCGAGGTCGTTTTACCTCCGGAGGAGCGAGATCCGTCTTACAAAATATGAGGGAAATGTAATAGTGCGATTTTTTTTTTTTTTTTAACGCCGTAAATCTCGTTACCGTAACTAATGCTTCTACTTTGATATCTACAGTGTCGGTGGTTGAGTCACCGAAATTGTCAGTGAGACAACCATAGAGAGACACTTGTTCGGGTCAACCTCTCGTATTCGCTCCATTCCCGATTTTTCCGTCAGTGCAATCCTCATTTTATATCGAACACGTATCGAAGTATCGTAACGAAAAAATACTTTGCTACGGTTTTACATTTTTTTTCATGCGTCTTCGATTAATTATCAAGGATCGACATTTTTTTGGAGTAAAAAAATCCCGGTGAAAAAACGAGAAAAAAAAAATTTAACGCTTCAGGTACAACCCCGAGACGTTTGGTTACGGGAGCAGTGTCGAGCAATCGCAAATAGACGAAATGTAAGGCAAGAAACAATCGCCTCGACGACCCTGGACCACTTATGTAAAATCTGGGTCGCCCTATGACGTTGTCATGTATATATAAGCACGGTGGCATGCTTTATGTCTCTGCTCGCGCGCGACTGCGTCTCGGTGCATTCATGCAACGTACAAAGTGCATCCGGTGGGTGTGTCGCTCCCATAGCCCTCCACTATCTGTCTCGTCTCGTGACTGTTAATCTCTGTGTGCGCGGGCACGATCTGTGTGGCGCTTGTTAAACACCCTGTCGCAAGTCCATTGTAATAAGCGCGTGACGGTGATTATAGCCATGCATCCTCGAGAGGGCGACGAAAAGGAAGAAAAAAAAATTAACACAAAAAAAAAGACAAGGAAAAACATTAACCTGAGAACCCAGGATGAATGAACATCGACCGAAGACGTGAGTCGAACGAGGCATCGAGTGTTGAATCTGCAATTAGGCGCACTCGGAGCTTCTTTTGTGAGGGTAAATTATTTTGTTTGAAAAAATTGCCCAATGAAAAAATGTATTTTTATATTGAATGAATATATTTATTAAAGATATTTATTAAATATATTTATTAAAGATATTCATTAAATATATGTATTTATTAAAGATATTTATTAAATATATTTATTAAATATATTTATTAAAGATATTTATTAAATATATTTATTAAATATATTTATTGAATATATATATTAAATATATTTATTAGATTCCAATGTCGGCCATAGTTTGTTATCGACTGGAGTCCTGCATTGACATTCCGCGACGTGGTATTTATTATCGGACGCAAATACAAGTGCTACGGTTGCATGCGCTGCAGAGCTTAAGCGGTACACGACGGCGCGAGAGTGTCTCGAAATTAAATGGCTCGCTCAACGCTTCCTTCTCGGTCCCGGGAGAGTTCCTCGAGTGGAGAATGCGCTTGTCTCCCGTGCAGCGGAAACGTCGCCCGGAGCATTGCGGGTGGAAATGCAGATTGGGCGAGGCAAAGCACACGAGAGAGACGGCGGACGCTCAAGAAAGATACAAACAGGCTCTGAACACCGAACTATTACATGCACCGTGTAGAACCTGTACTATGTTTCACCGTTAATACTCGTCGGGAGTGGGAAAATTTGATGCTTTTATTAACACGGAGAGAAATCAAAGTCCGAAACAAATATTCTCGTGGATCGGCCACGAAAAAATTACTCGATGTATCTTAATGCTCGTAACGATTGTACATCCTGTAAAAAAAATCCCCAGCAGCGTGGAAAAAAAATTGAGAGAAATTTTTTTTTTATACATAACTTGTATCGGGAAATTTCAGAAAAAAAAACAATTGAAATTGCAATTATTATATCGCTTGTCTCATAATATTCCTTTATTAGCGAAGCTTCTCCGATGAAGTAGCATTGTCTGAACATTAAAAAAAAAATTTCCAAATGTGATATAAAAAAAAAAAAAACAAAAAATTTAATCAAAAGAAAGCTTCCTCTCCGAGAAAGCGGGACGGTGATTCTTCGTACGAATCTTATCCGTAACTGAGTGTTTTTCTCTGTTATCACCGTCACGAACGGTCATCCCACGGAATCTTCGTTCTAATTTTCTCGCGGCGAAAAAAAAAAGCCCCCTCCGAAACGCACGCGAATCGGACGAAGCCCCTTAAGGGCTTGGCATAACCAGGCGGTATTATAACTGGCGCGAGGAGGTAAAGTAAGCAAGTTAGCCGTTCCCATCGCGGTATCAGCTGAACAAACCTGGAACAACCTCGGTGCCGTAGAAAAGGCGGAAGAGGGTGTTCCTTGGCTCGATGGTTCTTCGTCCTTTTCTGGCTCTCTCTCTTCGTCGTCGTCGTCGTCGTCGGTGCAGTTGCCGCGCATTCGCCTTGGGAGCTTCGGGGCAAACTCGCACAGCATTTATAACGGAACGGGCATCGGGAGAGCCCGAGCAGCGGAGGTGCACGTATAACCACCGTACCCGCCAGTTGGTCGCAAGCTATACGTACCCGGCTGATAAAGGTAAACGCAGAGTGGGATCCGATACGCGTAACGCAGAGAGCGTTTGCGGCGAGCGGTATACATGGTCCGCGACGTGTACCACAGCTGAGAGTACCGGAGGCGAAGTTCGCGTGTACGCAAAGCGTATACAGAATCGCCTTAGCGCCCGAGATTAGTGATAAAGCCTTTAAGCCCCGCGAGCCGCGCAGTTGCGCCAACGCTCGAGCAGCGATTCCACCTCTCCGTTGGTCCCCGCAGCATAGAGCAAACTATCGCGGCTATAAAGTAAATGCGTGCGGGAGCAACGAGCGGAGAAACTGCGTGAACGAGTGGCATTGTGTATCCGACCGAGAGGGTCGCATGTCGGTCTCGAGGAACGCGGTGACTTTTCGTGGTGCGGGCGGACAGGACAGTAAGCCTCTTCTGTCATTTGCCGGCGTTTAGTCGGCGAGAGGCGCGTTAACGTCGACGAGGAACCACGGTCCACGGACAGCCAACCCGGCGGTTCCTTTTAAATCTCTCCACTCTCCGTCGCGAGGGCTCGGAGAACTCCCGACGAGCGAAACGGTATGTGTATTCCGCACGGATACATCGCCATTCCGGTGAGAAGGAGCGCGTGGGCGCAGCACGCGGATTCTCTCGGGTCGCTTTTATTCTTATTTCTTACTCGGCGCGGTGTTTGCGAGAGGCAAACTTCGCTCCCTTAAAGGGGTCGCCCTCCGCTCGGTACGGCGTCTCACAGCGTATTGTTCCTCACTTTGAGTTGATGCGCTGAAGGGGCAGACGGTGGATTCTCCCTGCTCACGGGCCGGGACGCGAATATTCCGAGGGAGGATACGAGACGAACTTTGGGACTTTAATAAACTCCCGGAGGTCCGCCCGGTTCGTTTGGACAGCATTCACGGTACTCGGAACACTCTCTCGTCTCCTCGGTACCGTCGTCTTTTCGATTGAGCGCTCCGCTAGGTCGCCCCCTTCGGCAACGCCTTCACATCCGTTTAATGAAGAGGAATCCTCCGACGCGGCTGTACAAGCGTTGCTAAAACCCGCAATAAGCCATCCTTGTTTCCTCGCTCGTCTTCATTTTCGTTTTCCTTGGAGCACCTCGCGGGGGGTCGTCGTCGTCATCCGCGATCCCGTAACGAACGCGGCCCCCGCTACTCACGTCATCCTGCCACAATCTCCTCGGGGCTTTCGTGTTATTACATTTCGATCTTCTCGTGTCTCTCCTCTTCGACCTCGCGCACCGTCGTCCTCCCTCTTACTCGTCGTCTTCTTCACAAAAGCCGCCAACGCCGCGCGATCGCTCGATGAGTCCGCAAATATTTCCTCGCCCGGCACCGGACGCCAAGTTGACCCGGACGGATGACACTTTACGGTACTCTAGCGCGAAGCAACAACGGATAGCGAGGCGTAGGAGTGGGGCGGCCCGTGGGATATGGGCCAGCAAACTCCTCCGGGAAATCCTTTTCGAGTTCTCTCGATCCGATCGAAACTTCAGAGACGACTCGCTGGAAGTCTCCTCGTCTGTCACGCAACGATAATGACCGTCCATCGAGCGTAGGGCGCGTGGACGTGACTCTCGCGGACGGCGGATCCGCGCTCGATCGGTCTTCGGCGTTACGGTTCACCTCCCAAGTTCCGATCTCGTCGGACATCGGTCGTCTTTGCCCAACATCGCCACCAAAATTTTCGATGATCCCGGCCGATCCAGCTAGGTTTCCGGCAAGTCCGCAGGAAAAAATGGTCCGAAGCCGAGAGGAGAGCGCTGCACGCTTCTTGTTGCCAGCAGCATGGAGTTCCGGACACCGCGTGCACGCGAATAACGACGCAAATCGACGCAAACGACGTCGATCCTACGGAGAGATATCAGCCTCACTGGGGATATAAGGAAAAGACTAGTTCCTCCAGTTCGGTATCGAGAGATCGTACGGGAAGACTTCTCGTGGCCGCGCCAGGGAAGCGCCCAGCTTGCCGGTTCGTTCTCTTCGTGCCTACTTAGCATACATCGGTACTGCGCAGTTCGGACCACGCTCGCATCCTCCGGGGCTCTCTCCAACCTTTTTTCTCATCTCACTTACTGTTTCGATCGTCGAATGACTAGTTACCGTCGTGCTGAAGATGAGCCAGTCAACATTGCCGAAACCATAATGGAATTGTCACGCGAGCCGGTTCGCTCGTCGTTGTTCGACTTTTCAACCAGAAAAGCGTCGATGCCGATTTCGTATCGAACTCGATACTGCGAAAAAAACCATTCTTCGTATGCTTAATCGTCAATCAAAATTTGCCAATTGAAGGAAGCATTATTATTTGACAAACAGCGAATAAACATCGGCTCGCAGGCTGCCAAAGATTTTAAAAAATGTTCATTACTGTTTCTTCAATTCCGAATGGAATTGTAACAATCGAAATAAAAATGTTTCCCTTCGGCCACCCACAGATGAATTTTCCTCGAGTCATTGATTTTTTTGTTTGAGTCTACAAAGCAACGCCCTCGAACGTGTGTCAGCGAGGCTCGATCGATCGAACGATTTTTTTTTGTTTTCTCAGCTCCTCCCTTGCGGCGGCTTGTTCCCGACAAGAATCGTTCCGATAATGAAATCCTTCGGGACGAATGATCCCGCTGTTAAAATTTACAGAGTGCAAGTCTGCGATCGTCGCTCGACGGAGGGGCGGCGAACGGGGGAACCGGCACGAAGCCAAGAGTGCATCGCACCGGGACGAATGACTCGGCGATGACTGCGTCGGCACGGCACGCCACGAATCGCTCAGTTTCTTTTCTCCTCCTGCAGCTCGAGCCACGATGTTTATACAGGATTAACTCCGAGAGTCATCTTCGTCTCTGTCGGGAGCGAAGAGGGCGAGATCCGCGGGTATCACTTTCTCCTCTCTCGGGAGATCTCGCGCATATCTCGTGTGCATTCACAAAGCCAAAGCGTGCACATTGCATTTACTTCCTCGCCTCCCTCCTCCCTCTTTCTCCGCCTCCCTCCCGAGTCCGATATCCGCGCACTATTAGGTGGACTCCGAGACGCCACTGTGTGCATACTCGTCGGTCTTTTCGTCTTCCTCGTCCACGTCCTCCGGCGCTCTCCTCGCTGTCACGAGTTCTCGACGTGTACGACGATTACGAAAAGGAACCGATTATCATCCGCGATTTAAAAGCGATCTACCGCGAGAATCCCGACTGCGGATCCGCCTGGAAGACACGACGAGCGCGATGACGAGCTATCATTATTCGTTCGACACGCGATTTTCTATACGATGGAGTTCGAATCCACAGCCGGTGACGCTGCGCTCGACCACGTTAGCCGCACGAGGGTTGCGAACGGCAAATTCATCTTGCCGACATTTAATTTATTCGCGCCTTTGCCAACCGTGACCTATCATCATCGTCGCATCGAGACAATGACGAAGCTCGGAACTTGGAATGATCGCGGCGGATTAAAAAACAAGGAAGACCGTGAGTCGTCGGCAGATATTCTGTCCATTGGCTGGCATTTAGTTAATTATTGTCGTTTATGGATGCTCCGAAAATACACGGACAAATATTACGGAAATTGTGCGGGAACAAGATTAGACATTAAAAGGATCGCGCTTGAAAATAAGAATGATACGATAAAAAATGAAACGAAATAAAAAGCTAATTAGATTTAAAAAAAAAAGCGTTTCAACTCATGTCGTTCATCGTGGCGAGCAACGATTTCTGAGTCCAACCACCGCAACCCCGGCAAAAATGTGTTGCCGAGACACCGAAAAAATCGCTGAGAGCACTCTGGCAATAAGGAACGTCCCAATCGACGTCAAGGGCCGATCTTTGCAGGTCGCGCCCTGGCAACTTTCCTGGCATCAAAAGTATACTCGCACGGATAATATTTATACGGCCAGAAAAAAAAATGTATCCGTAAGAAACCCCCTGAATTTAATGCTGGATATCACGAGTACGCTTTAGTTTTCAACCGGTTGCTTCAACTTCGATGAACGGTAAATTGGGTTAAAAAAACAGCTTCACAGCTCCATTTTCGGTATATTAAATTCGGATATATTGTGTTTCTCCAACCCAGTTATGTTTTGGTCGAAATGAATTTCATACTCTACCCATCATGCCTTCATCTTCGTTGACGAATTATCGAACACAGAAAGTACGGTACGGTAAAATGGCATTCCCGAAAACGGCGATCCTATTTAATTGTAAAACTGCACCAGCCTACTTCGCTACCTGACGAATCATCTAGATAAACGAAGTTTCGGTCTCAATATTTCTCTTAACACAACGTGTACACATAAAACGCGGCTTATTAATAAAATCATAATTACGCTATTCGTTGAGCTATAAAATATCGTATTTATTGGTAAGGTAAAAATACACGGAAGACAGGAGCAGCCGAATAACAATGATCGATCAGTACTCGATCCCTGTGACATCCCGGATCCATCTGCTGTAAGTTGAGACCCGCGTGAAGACACCCGGACGACTACTAGGACAGTCTTGATCGCCGTAACTGACCACTCCTATCTGAAGATATTCTCCATTGACCGCGACCACCAATGGACCACCGCTGTCGCCCTGTAAAAAAAATACGAAAAAAAATCGTTCGGATATTCCATTCCCTCCCACGAATTATATTTTATGCTCGGGCAAAGTCGCTGACGAATTACGGCTTGTTTAATCGACCTGGCAAACGTCTTGGCCCGATCCCGGGCCGATGCATATGTTCCGTTCGTCGATGCGCCAGAACCTCGCGCACTCGGAGTTAGAAATGATCGGTATCGAGCCGTATTTGAGATTTTTCGTAGAGGGATTCGAAGGACCGTCGCGTCCCCATCCAACGATCAGTCCCATTTTTCCGGCAAAGTTACTGCTCGCGTGACTCGCTCCTGCCAGTCGAATCGGCATGATCGCAGCTGGTAACAAGAAAATCAATGAAACATCGCGACACGCGAATAATCTTTAATCCGTAAATAAAGTCAACGAGTGAGTTTGTAAATGGGACAAACTTACGATTGAAAATTATATCACGGGGCATCCACAGAATGCCAATGTCGTTGTCAACATTTCTAAATTGCGGGTGCAACGCTCCTTTGGTAGTGATTATCGCAACGCCACTTCCGTTGTAATAATCGTAAACGATGTTGTTCTTGTTCGTTTCACCGAACACGACGAGAAATCTCCTCGGGATCTTAGCGATGCAGTGACCGGCTGTCAATACCCATCGGATCGAAATTATTGATCCGCCGCAGACGAAAATTTTGTATGGTGATGCGAGACGATGAACCGCCGCCATCCATGGGAATTGACCGATGATTGTGTAATGTCCACCGGTCAGTTCCGCTGCCAGTGTCTTTTCTAAATGGAGCATATTTTTTTTTTTACAATTATTAGAGCATATTTTATTATATTCGATGCGGTCGAATTTATTACAGGATATTATGTTTAATTAAGTTCATTGATTTATTGGTCTCGTACGAACTTACTCTCGGTTGTGTCGTATTTCTTTTTAATGTCGTTATGGTCATCTTCTTCAAAGTACCCGAGATGACTTCTAGCGCTACCGGAAACCGGAACTCCTGTAGGTGGCTTGACGGCGTGAGGCGGAGCGAACGACGAGACTCGGAGATCATTGAAAAACGCTAAAATGATCAGAGTCGCGATGAGCGAAGATCGTTTGTCAACGGTGAAACACATAACTGATGTATTTCGAGATCTTGCATGATCCTTATTTATACCTTGACGCGCCCCTTCCGTTAAGATTCTTCGAAAATCAATGGTCCCTAGACGGTTCAAAGCAGGCGAAATTCACCAGTTTAAGTGGAGCCGCCTTTCCCTCACCGCCCTTCCACAACCCTCATCGGTGAATAATCGGTAAATTTTTCGTATCGGGATTCAATGTCTTTTTTATTGACACATTCGCCGAGCTGACCGGTCGTCATTGTTCGAAACAGCTTCGGAGCATTTTGAGAAAGGAGACAATAACGACGAGTCGAACTACAAAGCTTCGCCGTCTGCGAACGAAACATTCCTCGAATTGCTCGGGGTCTGAGAGATTTATGATCATTGCGTTTCCCAAGGTGCGGAGAGTCTCATATTATGGTCATTTTGGGAAAGAGACCAATCGACCCTCTTTACTTTTAGCGAATAATAAGTTGCAACTTTATAGCTGATAGCCCATTGTACGAAAATGGTCATTTGCGAATTAGGCTCAACAATACCGAACTCAAAAGGCGCATTGAATATGTTGTCTCGACCTTCCATTTTATTTTCACGGAACGTCTATTGTTGCAACGGTCTCTCTAGTCGAACGTCGCGAGGAATTAAGAAATTCCATCGAACCTATCGAAGAGCACTGTTGAAGGTGTTCGGGGAGGGAAAGGTCGGGTTGATTCTACCTGGTTACCTACCTACCCGAACTTGGGAAAAATTCAGCGAGTCTCCTTCTCGCAAACCCTTCCACGAACAATGAATTTTCGGAAATGGTAATGGAAGGGGCTTCGGCATATAAATATAAGATCGTCCAACGTCTCGAAACCATTTCCTGTCATGTATTTCTCAGTCAAATACCGAACTGCGCTCGCGACTTTTGTCGTCTTAGCGTCTCTCGGGGATCTCCGGGTCTCGTCTTCCGCTCTGCACCACGCCGCGAATTCGCCCACAGATGGTTCACGGGTCTTCGACAGCGCCAGAAGTCACCTCGGGTACTTTGATGAGCGCTACGATAACGACAATGCTGACAAATGCAACTCGACAAACGGTGAGTTTCTAAGAGACAAATGAATATGTGACGTTGATTACAACAAAATTATGAGATAACGTTTTTTTTTCTCTTCAGCAAAGTGGCCGGTGGGGGAACTTTTTGGCGGCGATACCGCGACCTTTGGTCAATTTCCGTGGATGGCGGTGGTCCATCAACTGATACAACGCCATAGCATTTACGTTTGCAGTGGAACCATAATTTCAGTCCGATGGATATTGACAGCCGGTCACTGTGTCGCTAAGAGCCCGAAAATATTTTTCGTCGTACTCGGCGATACTGACAAAAAAAATATCCATCACGATACTTACAATGGTCCTGGTATTGCGATGCTCACCACCAAAGGGGCGCTCCATCCGCAATATCGACACCTGAGGAACGACATTGGCTTACTGTGGATGCCCCGTGACATAACTTTCAACGGTAAGTTTGTCCGTCGCGCGTCCAATATTGTCGATAATTTTCTCCGCCAAACAAATATACATGCCTCGATGTGTCTTTGATTTTCTTTTTCAACAGCTGCGATCCAGCCGATACGACTGGCCGGAGCGTCTTACGCGAGCTACGACTTCGTCGGTTCAAAAGCGCTGATTCTTGGATGGGGACGCGGAGGTTCCCAAAAGCGTTTCAGAAAACTACAATACGGCTCGGTACCGATCATATCGAACTCTCAGTGCTCGAGAGATTGGGGTGTCGATGATCGGCAATTATGCACCGCTGCCCAAACGGGCCAAGACGTTTGTATGGTAAATTTAACGAACTTTGCATAAAAATATAAGAACAATTCCGAACATTGGTTTAGAACGGTCCCGGCCGTTTTTCAACCCTCATTTGTAAACATAGTGGATAAAAAATTTCCATAATCTTTCACGGTGGAATTCGTGGGATGGAGTAGAGTGACTCGACGACGTTCATTCTTTTATCTTTTTGCAGGGCGACAGCGGCGGTCCTTTGATAGTCGTGATCAATGGAGATTATCTTCAAATAGGAGTGGTCAGTTACGGCGATGACGATTGTCCGAGTAGTCGTGCGGGTGTATACACCCGGGTCTCAACTTACAGCAGATGGATCCAGGACGTCACTGGGATCAAGTACTGATCGATCATTCTTATTCGGCTGCTTCTTCGCTCGGTGTATTTTTCAATTCCGAATAAATTCAATATTTTACTGTATAATGAACAGCGTTCAGAATATTTTATTAATAAGCCATCTTATATATATGAGCTGTCTGAAAAGTACGTATATATAAATGATTCCAGAGGTAACGAGGCGCGTTAACACAGTTGTAAGAGAAAATCAGGTCGTCGACTTCAAAAATCATCAATGAAGGTCGAGATACAATTGTTAGGGTGTAAAACTAATTTCGAGCTAAAAGTAAGTTGGTTAGAGGTTTATCCGAAAATGGAGCGCCTTAATTCAATGCCTTATTAGTGATTTTAGTTTCATACATCTGATTTTCGCTGTACAAGAAAGGACGGTGTTCTTGCTTATAAACGAAGAGTTATCCCGGGACATTATCTTCCTAAATGCCAGCCGGTGCACACAAGACCAGCTTTTATTCAGCTACTCCTTCAAAAAAAATTTTTTGTCCTGCACAGACTGACGGATAAGCGACAGTCATGGACACATAATGATTTTTCTCCGTTAAAAGTAGGTAAATATTGGCAGACTCGACTCGACAGATGCAACAAGAAATCATTTCTCCTCTTACGTTCTTGCGAGACGAGATCATTGACGACGTCACGAGAAAATAAAAAATGTCTCACAAAAAAATTACCGCAGAAATAGATGCACTAAAAAAAAAAAAAAAAAAAAAACTCCACCCAATTAAACCGTCACTCGAGATTAAAAAATAAACCTCTCAACCACCGTCCAGTTACACCGAACCCGGTATTGTTTCCTCGTCCCAGTTGAATTTTTCTATTCGCGTCAGCGCCTCCGAATGATCGAACGACAAGCCAAAAAAGCGCATCGAGACGGTAAGACTTGAAACGAGTCGGTCATTACGGAGTTTCATTTAGTTCCGACGTCGGCTCGTACCGGCTCGATCGGGCTGAAAAATCTCGGGCAGGTAACTCGAGCCAAACCGGAAGCTGCTCGAATCTCTGTCTCGAGTTACCGTACGTTCCGCGAGCGAAACTCTCGCGGGAGCACGACCGGCAGCCACGAGCATACATCATACACGCACCACTGACACACTCTGTAAAAGGTGCGTTACGCTCGGGCTTCGGGGGAATATATACTGAATATATATGCCGGGAGAGAGACGAGCAGGCGCGAGAGATAGTCGATGCTGTGCGGTATGCGAAGAAACGAGGTACACGCGCCCGAGCCCATCATTACCGCCAATTACAATAAATCCCGTGACGCGCGTGGCCGCGACGGCTTCTCCGGCGTGTACGTAAGATCCGCGACTATGGTATATCGATGGTTTATCGTTTCCCGGTGGAGGTTCCACCGAGGAACGGTAGAACAAGCCGGCCGAGAGGCGCGGCTCTCTCGCACGTACGATATGTTGCATCGAAACGCGCGTAGCATCTATAATCCGGCTTAGTGCGCGCGAAGTGCGTGCGTATCGTGGCACGTACACGTACGTCGAAGCTTTTTAAAAGCCTCAGCGGTAAAAGCGCAGTTTCCCTCTCGAACTATATGCGATACGGTGCAACGGCGCGCATCGGGGCCCCGACGGTTCAGCTACACTTTCACGAGAGTGATGATCGACTTTTCCGTTTCAACGAGAGACGCCCCGACACGAAATCGGCCGCTGTTTATCCTGTCTCTCACGCTAGGCTTTGTTTTTTTTCTTCTCTTTCGAATGATTTTTTTTTTTTTTTTTTTTTTTTTTTTTTTTTTTTTTTTTTTCGAACGATGCACCGAGGGAACAGGGCTGACTCGTAAAGTGTAATATGGAGCGAGCGGTGATACACGGAGCGGTATAAGGAGAGAAGGATGGCAACGAAGGATCGAGGCCCTCCCGCTCCAGGCCGAGGTTCTTGCGCCGCGAGAGCTCGACACGAGGCAGGGAGGGAAAAAGACCCACGAGCCCGTGCTCTGGTCCAGATAGATCACTCGCCGATATAATTAATGAGCACGATCGGCGTGCCCGTTGCCGCGATTCCCATACACACCTCCTTCGTTTTCAGCGACGACCGCACTTCGGGCTCCTCGGTGGCTCTCGTCGTCGTCGTCGTCGTCGTCGTCGTCGTCGTCGTCGTCGTCGTCGTCGTCGTCGTCGTCGTCGTCGTCGGTCGTCGGAGCTGCGGGAAAGACCGCCCTAACGAGTAACGAAGTTAAACTACGCTCGCACGTGAGGAATAAGCTTTCGAGTGTGCACGGTGCAATGCACAATGGCGGGGACAAAAGCCGGAGGCGGCTTTTGCCATAGCGCAATCGACTTCACCGTTCGTTGTTTCTCCATCGGCGGAGAGGGAGCGACTCTGTCCGTAACCCATTCCGTAACCCCGAGGCTTGAGCCGACGACGAAGAGGACGTGGAGAAGGACTACGAGCGACGACGGCCAATAATCTATTTACCGTGACGTTGTTCTGGCTAAGTGTATTGTATATGTGGGTATCTGGGTGAGGAAGCAAGAGTCTGCCCTGATCTGGGCTCTTCCGCGCCACGTCCCCGAGCGACTTTCCCGTCCCGGAGCGAGAGTCCCGCCAAGCCACGGCGGCAACGTCGTCGATGGCGGAAAAAAATTCCCAATTACGCCGGAGCGCCGAGGCCTCGACCCGAGCCGCGTGTAAACCTCGTACGAGGATCGCGAACTTCGTACATCGGTCCGCGACTCTCGGCGCGCATGTGGGAGATTCCTACCCTGTGCATAATGCCAATATCGAAGCGACCTGTCGCAGTCTAGCGTCTCCGGAGATCCTTAACTATACGGGGAATCGAATCTTTCTACGCGTTTTTCGTGTGATTAAATGTTTTGGTTCCGAATGTAAAACGAAATTCAGCTATCTTATCGCTGTTTGAGAACACTCGATTAATTCGACTTAATTCAACAAAACTTTGCTCGTTGACCTTTTTTTTATGAAAACAATAATTAAAGTACTTCAACTATAATTTAATGACGTACATATGAAAAATCAAAATAATTTCATTGGGAGAAACGTGCACGAATATAATTGTTATTTTGATCCTACCTTCTACTCGGAGAATTTTCTACGGGATCGAAACAACGATATCTCACTTTTGTTGAATTACAAGAATTAAAAAGTAGAATTGGAACAAACTCTTTTTCTTTTGGCAACCGCTAAGCGGCTTTTTTAAATGAGACCTTTTAAAAATGCCTGATTGGACCGACGGAAGCAACCAATAATTCAACAAAAACAATAGTTTCATTGCGCCGACAACTTTGAACGTGTCTCGTCGCAACTCTCGGTCGATCGACCATTTTTCTTCTCAGTTTACATAATTTAATAATGTACGGACCGGGTCGTACATTATTAAATTATTCATCACACTCGACCTACATTTAAAAAAAATGATAAAATCGACAATAAAAAAATAAATTCGAGAGTTCGCGAGAGAGAAATTTTTTTGAACCGTGCGAAACCTCTCGAACCCTTCGGTCTCATTTGAATATCACGTAACATCGATTCAACAACACTGGAGCGCAAACTCACCGTTGTCGGAGCCGTCGCGAGACGTGTCTTGTCGTCCTCCTCGACACTGGAAACACTCGTCTCCAACTGTTTTATTTCCGGCAAATCCGCGATGAGCGTGTCACTGGAGTCGCACTTGTCGAGCAATCGCGAGTCTTCGATCAGCACGAGAGTCTCCCGCGAGCCGGCGCGTTCCCTGACAGTCTCCCGGTCGTCCGCGAGATCGCTCGCGTCCTCGTAGATCGAGAAACCGCTGTTCTTTCTCGGATTTTCATCCGGGAGGCCGATCTCGTCGACGATCTCGCGACTCGTGCCGATTTCGGTTTCCTCGCTCGGTAGCGGCGGCCTCGCGCCCTCCCGCGAATCTTCGGCGACTGCTCGAAAACGTATCTCGATCTCGTCGAGGGCCTCGTCTTCGTTCTCCTGACCCACCTGAGCGGCCGCGACCGCAGCCTCCTCGTCTACGTACCAGGACGTGCAGTTCGAGTTTCTCTCGCGTCTCTCCACCGAGCCGGAATCCTCGTTTTTGCTGGTCAACGCGCCCTTGCACTTTCTCAGGTAACTCTTGACCCGCCGTGTCTTGCTCTTGCGGGTCTCGTGACCCCGCGAAAGATTCGTGTCTCGGAGCTCGGAGGCGACGGCGATCGCGCCGGAAGGCGCAGCCTCGGAATCGGTAACGCCCGCGTCGCTTCCCTTCGCCTGGACGGAATCGGCACTCGTGCCGGCTTGAATATTCCCCGGTGAACCGCAGCATTCATCCTGATCGGCCGGCAGGCTCCAAGTCTCGTCCTTGTCGGGAACTCGGCGCTCGGCCGGAATCACCTGTAACAGAGAACGTCACCGTTTAATCCAACGGAATGAATCGGCTTTCGCGAAGCTGCGCTCGTCGCCGTGGACGGAGAGAGACGAGTCTTCTGAAATTCCCTCCCGTGAACCTCGCACACCCTCCGGCCACGGCGGAGAGTTCCGAGAGCAGGGGATGCGATCGATCGCCGACGAGAACAACCCCTCCTCGACGGGGAGAAAGCCAACGGAGTAAACGAAGCCAGAGACCTCTCGATTGTCCGAACCCCGCGAAATTTCCTCACCGTATATTCACTGAATTTTTTCATCCGGCACTTTTGATTCAGAATATCGCATCGATTCTGTGCAGAGCGATCTCCACGAAAGCTATCGACAACATAAATTCCCTGTATCGTTCGGAATTAAAAAAAATTACTCGAAACCCGGCAAAATTGCCTCGTTGAGTGATCGAAAATTTATTTAATTCCCAACAATTCTAGAGCTACTAATTAAAGATGTAGAACGATCAATCTCTGACGAAGCCATTTGATATTGAAAATTCTCGTATCGTCGAAACGTAAAAAAATATTTCCAAACGTTTTTTTCATGAATATGTCTAGCGATACGAAGTCGACACTCTTCACCGTATTAACACATAAAAATCCCGTTTAATCGTTCAATCGTGAAAATTTTAGTCGCACCGTGTGCTTAATCGAAGCTCCACGGTGCGTTGTATTTTACGGTCCTGCGTGTGACAAACACGCCAGGCAACGGGACACCGGTGCATCACCGGTGCATCGTAACTGCAGCATAACCGGACAGTTCGATCGATCGTAAATTGCACGGCTTTTGAGCGGGAGCGAGACGGGGCAGATTGAACGGAGGGCTGGAGAACCCCGTGCCAGCAACGAACACCCCCAGGCTGAGTTAAGTCGTGCACTGTTAACCCTTTCGCCTTCCACGGCTCACACTGTCAGCCGGCTTGGCCTACTTCGTCGGTGAATCGGTGCATCGTACCGGAATACCAATTAGTATTCCGAGCTGGCAAGCGATTACTCTCGCTCCCTTCCGGAGGGCTCGCGTTGCATACCGTGCCGAGTGCGAGGGTCGACACGTACGACGAAAAGCAAAGAAACCCCCCAAAAAAAAAAAAAAAAAAAAAAAACAACAAAAAAACAAATTAAATTCTCAGCGGAATCTCAACATGGAGAGAAGAGATCCCGAGGAATCTTGAGAGCGAGCGAAACACCACGGTCGGTAACAAAACAAAAAAAATGTAATTTTTTTAAAAGCGTTCCGACCGTTTACCGTCGGAAACGAATTTTTTTCAGGGACCTGGGTCGACACGCGAGTCGACATTTCGTTTTTGTAAAATGAGACGTCAGCACCGTCGATAAACACTGGTCTCTGTTACCGAGCGCTCTCGGTCGCGGAGAAAGGGTTTTCACGTCGGAATAATGGTTCGGAGAAGAATCCTTGGGAACCGATGTCATGAGAAAACGGGGGGGGAGGGGGAGTAACGATATCCGTAAATCAACGAAACCGTGTCCGTCGTAGTGTCACGAACGAGACGTGAATATATTAAATTTTTGAAAAGATTTTTGAATTTTTTTTTTTTTTTTTTTTTTTTTTTTTTTTTTATATGTCTTCGAGGGGATCGCGCGAAGCGTTTCGTACGACGGGATGTGGAAGGAGAGCGGGCGCACCGAGAATTCGTACGTGTACGTATATAAATACCGTGTGTACCGTGGTGTGCGCGAGCTGCGCGGCAAGAATATTTAGACGGGGCGTGCTTCGACGGCGAAACGCGAGCACACAGAGCGCGCTCAGCCTCGGCTCGGGCCGAGGGAGCGTGGGAAAATATATCAGGGTATCCGCGAGCCGCCCGTGGCAGCCACCATCGTGAATTCTAAGAGACGACTACGACAACGACGTGGTCCTTTCCCTATTGCGTTTCGCGTAAGTGACGGGGCACGGATCGATTTATAACCCGGGGGAAACGTGCGACGGAGACGCTACGCCATTTATCGTCCATCGAGACGGACCGATTCGAGTTCTCGGATTTTTTTTTCTCGTTCGCAGCTCCCGAGACGTCCCCCACGGACTGTCACCGAACAGCAGATAAAAAAGAATTTTCCCGTTCAACAGACCATACTTTTTCCACGAAGTTCCACAAATTTTTGCCGTTTTTTCGGCATTGCCAACGAGTCAGAATTTTGAGAAATCTATTGAAATTAGGAAAAGTCACGCGACCAAAATTTTGCACTGCCGGGCAAAAATATTTTTCCGACCTACGAATCATATTTAATTGGTATTTTATTACCGACCGATATGTGGAGCAACACGCGATTAAAAATTAACAAAAAAATAACCATTCGATTCGCGTGAAAGGTGTTCAATTTAGCGGAGAAATGTGTTGTCGCTCGAAAAATATTTCGTTGCGTTTTTAATACATTTCCAGCTTGTACTTTTTCGCGGCTGGGGACGCTCCGACGATTCGTGATTCCAAATGGAATTAGTCGGTCCCTCGTCACTGTCGAAAAGCATCGCTCCGGCAGACGCTGGGCCGCTATCGAATTTGCATGCGCCAGTGACGCTCTCTCGGTGACGGTGTTGAGAATCGGATTTATAAATTTCGTTTCGTAAGAGACGAGGAAGCTCCGCACGCCGGCTTCGGCCTCTATGCTAATTCGGTTTTCAATTAGGAGTACCGGCGCGGAGAGGACCGTTAGAACGGCGAGGGGAGACCGGAAGAGAACAGAGAGCCACGAGGTTCTCCGGAGCTTCGTGCTCGTCGCCGTCCAGCAGCTTCTTCCCTCGCTTCTTCTCGTCCTTATTCCCATTCTCCTCCCCCGCGGGATTTCTACCGTTCGTGCTCGGTCCACGAGAGAAAGCTAATCTTTTTGCGCCGTACCGGCTCCTCGTTACACGTAGCCGTGTCACACGCAGAAGCGCCGGCGTAAGCTTTTGCGTCCATTGCAGCGACGATGCACCAACATCGCGAGGTCCTCGGCGAGGCTTCCGGATCTAATCTCGGAGTTTATCGGAGTTTATCGGCAGGAATCAAATACCCGAAGACGATGCACGACCGTGAAATTAATTCCTCGACTTCCTATCGGTGTTTACTGAGATTCAATTATCAAGCTGCGGCAATAATCACGGATGGAGAGTCGGAGATTCGGGGCGAGGTTTTAGCGAAGATGGGTTAATTCGTCGAAATTTTTTTACTATCTACTATCATTAATTGTACCTTCTTGCGTCTCAAGAGCTTCCAGTCGAAGTGACTCATGCCTACGGAGTCGGACTCGCCGTTGTATCTTATCCGGTGAAGTGTTTAGTCATCGAGACTCGGAGGACACTTTCGAACTCGAACAGTTCAGCGAACGTGCCGAGCTCGGCGGACGACGAAGACGTTGCCATTGCGACGTTTTCCGCCTCTCGGACGATCACTTTGGGATTTTTTCCTGCGAGGCCGAAGTACACGTATTCACTTCCGGTCGCGCTTGGCCGGCGCCGATGCTCAACGAATATTGCTTTATTTATTTTTTCTCACTAGTTATACCTCCCTGAGGTTGAAATTCCCATCCGGAAAGCACTGGGACGAACTTCGCTCGCTGCGCAGTTTCGCCTCCTTCCGGTCATCGCCGTGCAACGCGAGAGAGAAGAACCTTGCGGGTTCACACCCTGCTCGTGGAGCGAGCTTCGCGAAACTCGTGGCTCGGATACCTCGCTCGGCGTTCGACTATCGACTGACCCGATTCGCGAACAGGTGACTCGGTCGTCGCGGCGCTTAAACCTCCGCTGTCTACGTAATTCGTTCGGCCTCGCTCATCGACCTCGCTCTCCCGTCGTCGTCGTCGTCGCCCCGACGGTTCACGCGCGTACGATTCCAGAGTCGAACGGACAGCACCGAACTGCTGTAAAAAATAAATCCTAAAAAAGAACGCACGCTCCGACGCCACGCGCTGGAGCTGGAGCTGCGAGTGCGCGGTGAGGGACGAGCGTTTCGCCGGACCGGAAGTGCAAGGCGAAAATTCACCGGCGAAGGGCGAAAAACGAAACGGTGTCAACCGGACGAGAGACGGCTTTAGGGCGTACTGTCAAAATAGAGTATCGCTCTCTCGAGTGACGAAACGACCAGGAGAGAACGAGAGTTCCGAGCATGCGTGATAAGAACCTTCGCCCTTCGATTGCAGCCCCACCGGACGATGAAACTCGCTCGACGCGGGGGTGAAGTTTCCCTCGGCAGAACAGAGATTGCACCACTGTTCTCTTTAGTGCCATGGGAGTTACTAAAATTGATCTGTAGAATCAGTCTTCTCTGTTATTTAAAATCGAATCTAGAAAAAAACGTTCATTCCAAAGACGGATAATTTACTGGGGAGGAAGAAAAATTTTTAATATAGATTTTTGTTAAATTAATTTTTTCGATAGTGTTATTCTTATTGCAATTCTGCTATCAACAAATTATCAATAATCGACAGTCGAAGATCAATATTTATTTGATTTTAATAAATCTTTTTTTAGGACCGATCGACCGGGGTGATTTTTTTTTTTTTTTTTTTAATTCAATCAACGCGCATTTCGAATCGTCCTCGCGTCGGAGGGTTGCGAGGGAGCGATCGAGGGAAGAGCGGGAGCTTTCGCCGTCCGGTGGCGGCATCTGTGGGTGAAAGGCCCGACCGTCGCTCGTTCCTCTCCGGTTTCCAATCCGGCGACGCTGCCAGTGCAGAGCTCGCTTTGCGCACTTTGCTGCATCGCAATAACAAACGCGTGAATCACGTGGCGCACGTGCTCCAAAGGCCGCGGCGCCGCGGCTCGCAGGTAGCGACATCGTCCTCGATGTTGGTAACGCAGTTCCTGTCCGAACAGTCGGCAAACGGAGCGCACTCGAGCTCACGATTCGACACGAGCGCCTCGCGTTGCTCACCCGAGCGCTCAGCGTGCTCTCTTTCCTCCCGTTTCCCAACAATTTTTTTAACACCTCCGGCCGTAGCGTCGCGTTGCCACATCTCGCGTCATCGGTTCGCCGTCGTCCCCCGGAATAAAATAAATCACCTGCATGCCAGGCTCTCCCAATGTACCGGCGTCGCATACGTGTCGCAACGAACGCGGGACGGAGTGACCTTATCTCGTTTACACGCGAGATATTTGCATAGACTGATAAAGCGACCCGGTGCACATGGTTCACCGTATACCTGTTCGCCAACTCCATCGTCATCTCGGCACCGCTGAGAGATAGTTGGAATAATTAAGAGCCCGATTGCCCAAGACGGGACGAGGAATCGGTTCATACTCCACCGGATGTGACGGTCATCCGACTCGACCGGAGCGAAAAAATGATTTTTTCCTACGCCCCTTCGGTCGACGGCGTTCGGTAAGAGCGGCCGAGAATCGGGTAGACGAATGGTCCGTACCGTCTCGTGGCAGAAACGGCGATCAGCCGAAGCGGCAGCCGAGCTCGACAGTCGATCGGTAACCGAACGGCCGTCCAAGGAGCGAAGTGCGTTTCAATTTATTGCCTCCGTTTGCGAAAGCTTCGCGGTTCTTCCCTCGGCCGCACGCTCTCGCAACTTCTGAGCCGATACCAGGCTCCTCGGCGCCGCTTCACTTCATCGCTTCTGCACGCTGTGTACAGTTACCCGAAAGAAAATACGGCCGAACGACGCAGAAACGCGCCATCTCGCCCTCACTCCGGACTTTAATGACACAATAAAGATACGAATCTGCCGGTTGGGCGACCGCGAAGCGGAGGCGCGCAACGAAATTTTGAGAGGAAGTCGTTTCGCCTGGTCCCGATTTATTTCTACTTCACCCACTCGTTTCTCCGACTCGAGAATCGTTAATTACATTTTTCGGCGCTAACGATCCTACTAATTGCCCGATGGAGAACGGTTGATGGTACCGGAGAATGCGGTACGACTTCACGGTTATCGCCGTCGGGCGCGCACAACGACCTGTGGAATTATTATTGCATCCAGGATTCTCCCGGGCTCTCGAGTATCTCGGTGGAATCTACGAAATACGCATGATGCGCATACGCGAGAGGGTATCGCTGACTGATACTGTTATAATGGCGGATACGAAATGGTAAAACGCGGTGCGAACGAGCTCCCACGCTCTCCACGGTCGCCCGGTGGGGCGACACAGGAGAGCATTGTCGACGGACGAGCGAAAGAAATAATTAATATTAAACAAGTTAATCGTGTAGTTGGTCTCGAAGCGAGGATGAGCAATGTGCGTGCCGCACGAGGGAGATGCATCGAACGGAGCTCTCCTCGGCGCGGAACTCGGGGCAATGAAACGCACGATCGTGTGTGGATCGCAGCGACCCGGCAGTTCCTCATTCGTACACGCATGATCGTTCTACATCGCACCACCGTACGATTCCCTCCCTCGCTCAACGCCGCGTCGGGTCTACCTCGGTTACGTGAATTATTATTTTTAATAAAGTTAACGGTGCGCGCGATGCGTAACGGTGAGACTGAAGCACCGGTCCTGAAGCGAGGAATTTATATCGCGCGAGGGAAAAATCGGAATAGAATGAAAGTCGTCGATTGAAATGGAATCGCCTCGATCTCAGTCGAACTCAACGACTGTCGCGGATCTCGAGGTCGCTCGTAATTAGGATCGCGCACGGATACGAAAATGCATGCGTGACCGAGCGATGCACTTCTATGAATAACTCGGCGCTGAGTTCTCCGTGGAAGATCGCTCGGCTCTCGTCATTTTTATTATGTTTTCTTTTCGCACGACGCAGCATTGGGACGTATCGGTGCAAGTCGGTGGCGACCCGCGGAGCTCGAGCTCGAGGGGAATCAAATGGAAAAGCCCCCGCGAAAGTCGCGGCGAGGGAACGTCTCAGACCGAGAAGCCGGCAACTTCGCTACGACTCTGCCTCACGACCGCCGACGGAGCGTTTCTTATAGTTTCATTATTAGAAGGCGCGACACACGCAGAGTTCTCGTCGCGGGACATCGCGCCGGCTTGCGAAGAGGCTCCTCCGGCCTTAATCGTACAGATTCGAGACAATACCCATTCCTGACGTGAAATTCGTTTAATTAACATTCAACGTTTTTTTTTTATCGCTCGCCTACGGCATCCGGCTATTCGTCGGTTCTATTCAGATGCGGAAATTCTCGCGCACCGACGCCCCCTCCTTACGATTTCTCGTTTACTCATCCGGATGAACGCGAAGCAGTGCTTTTGGATTATTTAGAGACTGGGTGGTGCACAGACGCGCCTCGCTTCGTTCGGGAAGATGCTGGGAGGAATGGGACGAGAGTGCCGGAAGGAAGATTCGAGGGGCCGAGCAGACGATCGAACTCGTTAAACAATTCAGGACTTTGGGCACTCGCCGGATGCTCCAGGCTGTCTGACTTCCTCTCGCGACTCGGCATCGAGCGCGGTCGATTATTGACTTCTCGTCCTATTTTCTTTGTCGCGGACTAAAATAGCATTGAAGCAACTTTGAACATCTTGAGACGATTCTTCTGTAAAGTGAATACACTTTTAGGCGAAATTAGAGAGTGGATTTTTCTTTTTCTTCTTCATTCGTGAGTGTATCGCCAGATATTTCCGAACTGGGGAATATCGAGAGAAAGCAATATTGTAAATCCTACAATTGTTTATATTCGAGTTTGGAAATTTTTTTTTTTTATCTTTCATCAAGCATTACCGATGAAATTTCTCGTTGGCGAATAAAAATGAGAACATAATTTTCTTTTCGCCTGAAATGCGCTCCACGTCATTCGATCCGGGACGCAAAATATTCCCAAAAAATTTCCAGCGCCGATGTGTCCCATTCGAAAATATGGGACATCGAAAATTTCATTAAAAAATATCCGAAACAATTAACCCAAATATAGAATACAATGCTCGAACGTTTGAGGTATCGATGGTGCATAAAAATATCCCGTGCGAAAAATCCTAATAAACGTTACGCAAACAATGACGTAACACAGAGACATTTTTCATATTTAATTTGTCAATAAAACGACAAGCACGTTCGTAAATTAATGAACGCGTGATTTTTTTTTATCACGATTTTACAAGGAATCGAATGACGTGCTGCGCTAAATCTCTGAAAAAATAAACCTTAATTGTAACACCGGCAGCAGCGGTCTCGGGCTGCGGCTTCGCGTACGCGCTCTCGCTCCAAAACACCGCATCCCGTCTCTAATTCCATGTACAGTCGAGATATCGTGAACTCGCATTTGTCGATGTAGGTCGCAAAGGACGAGGCTGAATCTCCGCGAATAGAATAATAATTGCGATGATACATCCATATCGCCGACAATCCTCGGTGTGAAAACGGCACACACTTTCGAGATAATCGAGGGAGAACTCCCGCTGAATGTTCGTCGTTAGTCATTCGTTTCGTCCCGAGACGAGGATCGGTAGCCGGGGCAAACGGCAAAAGTGCTAACCGGCCAATAATGTGTGAGCGGATTCTCGCGCTCTCGGATCCTCGAGACCGGCACGCGCCCCGATCGAATAACGAGACAGCTCGGCGCGAAAAGGAGACAGGAGAGCACAGTAGAAGGAAGAGAGCCGTGTCGAGGTGAAAAAGGGAAAGTATATATGAGCAGATATGAGGGAAATTGCGGCACGTGCCGCGCGTCTCGTCCACCGCGAGAGATCTATCCGCGAGCCGTATCGTGGACTCTACCGCGTTCGATTCCTCAAATGAAATTCCTCAAGAAAAATGTAATCATAAAATTTGAATCCATTAATGTGAGTGTCGTCGCCGCAAAGAATTCAACTATCCGTGAAAATCGTGCAATTCAAATGTGAAAAAAGATCCGTCGAAAGTAATTAAGTAAAAATTAATGTCCATAGTTACAGAATAATCATCTTCGAGAATTCAGAATCGGAAACGTGAAATTAAAAGATGCAAATCTATCGGTCGTTTGATGACTGAAAATTATTTTATACGATATCTTTGAACTGCAAGGAGAGTGCGCGAAAAATTGAAACAGTGAAAACAGTTGCCCTCGGCCGACTTGCGAGAATCCGAATCTCGTAAAATTCTTCCTACACCTCGCTCTACGAAAAAAAAAAAAAAAAAAAAAAAAAAAAAAATACCGGTATTATCCCCATTTCAAAGAGATTACTGCAGCGTACAAAGCAGTTCGTAATACGGTTTGCACAACCGTTATCCACAAAGCGAAAGCCACATGATACACCAACACATAAATTTTCCACCCACACCATGTTCCAAATCTTGAGATGGACTGTTCAACGGCATGGAATTTAATTAAGAATAATCCGCCCACGCACACAACCAAAATGCAATCTTGAAACTTTCATCACTAAAGGCGTAAAAAATGATACACGAGAAATAAAAGTTTACCCTGAGCCGAAGAAACTCGGTCGGTGGCTCACAAATCGTTAGAATAATTCTCTTAAATAAGTGACCAGTGCCATTCTTGACTTTAAATGTACAAACAAGTTATGTTATTTCTTACGTCGTCAACAATTTCAGTTTCCACTTGCGTTTGTAAAACCCTAGCCGGATATTCCATTTGAAAAATCAACGAATAAAAATTTGTCTACGTTTCACGACAATACGTTGTCCCAAAAAAAAAAAACTTTTTTTTTACTGCACATGCAATAAATCCAATTTGTCTCGCTATAAATATTACAAACACCAATGTCGATAAATAAATTTACCGCTACCACGAACTAAAAATGAAAATGAATCGAAAATCAATCGTCAAAACTCGATAAATGAGAAAGAATAACGAAAAAAAAAAATGAAAAAATAAATCGTGATCGACAAGATCCATCGTCGCCGCTACAAATGAAAATGAATCGAAAATCAATCGTCAAAACTCGATAAATGAGAAAGAATAACGAAAAAAAAAAAATGAAAAAATAAATCGTGATCGACAAGATCCATCGTCGCCGTTGAAGAACCGACTCTCGTTGAGAATGAATGAACGGGCCGCGTTCGAGTAAACGGGTCTCAGGAGTATATGGTACAGAGGCGGCGACTTCGCGGCCACGTCGTGCACCGCATCCGTACGCGGCGCGTAACTCCTAACGTTCGCAACCCGATATCGGGTTTTAATCCCGTTACAGTGCGAGCACCGCTCGGCCGATGCCGAAGAGGTGTATCGCGTGTTTCCTCCGCGCAGGACGATAGCGGGCATCGCGGTAGTATTTTTCACCGTCGTTACGCGGTGCAGAGTTGCCGACGCGTTCGCGGACGGTGCGAAGCTGGGGGAAACGATCGAGGTGCGATCGTGATCGACGGGAGAATTTCCATCGATCATTCGCCGGGTATCATCGAGCATCCCCTCGCGACCTGCCCGAGGGATCTTTGCATCTTCCATTAATCTTTGAGGCTGTTGCACTGGCCGGGTCCGGTGCGCAGCACGAGATCATCGTGGGCGCAGGCGTGGTTCAGCCACTTCGGAGGAAGGCTGGACAAGAAGGCCTAATTGATCCCTCGACTCACCCGGAGGAAGATGACGAGCGATCTTCGGTGCGGCTTAGCGACTGGCAACGTTTATCAAACGGGTGTGGAATCGAGCCTTCCGATAGACTCGGCTACGATGCTGGCGTCTGGACGGAGTGCATGTGCAGCGAGAAATGCATCGGAACGGTCCGAGACCATTGTCGGAACACGATGGGAGCGAAGAGGGTAGAAGGGGGGAGCGCATGTGACGCCGCTCGTCCTGCTGCGGTCGTGCAGGTAGATTTATGGCGAGGGGGAAAGCTCCGAGGGGGCGAACGAGAAGAATAAGAACGAGAAGCGGCTCGAACGAGAGAGCGTGCGGTGCCCGGGCTACGTTTCTGTCGCAGGTCAGTCGCGGTTCACGGTCACGCGGGGGAGAAAGAATGGATCGCGACTACCACCGCGGGACCGCAAACTCCGTCGCGGCGCAACCCGCACACGGGAAAAATTGTTTTTGGTTCTCCGACGAAACGCTCATCGTTAATAATTTATTGCCCCGACGGCTATGAAAATTTTCTGCTGTGAATTAATATTTACTGCAACGACGGAGCAGCTCGCGGTTATGGTCGCAATGTTAGTAACAAATTTTATGAGTGAAAATAATTTCTCCAGTAATTTTTGTCACGGAATTCCAACGAATGTTCTTCGGGAAGATCCGATGATATATATTTTTTTATTTTTTTATATTTTTTTTTTTTTTCATGTAAAGTCGTATCGACTGCTCGCGACCGGACCTATTAATTTCTCCTTTGGTGGAAACCACACCTCGTCGGGCGTAAACTCGGTATGCGTGAACGTTAATTGTACGTTTCGGTGTTAGTAAAAGTCCGTCGTCCAGACTCGCATCGCCGCTCCGAAGCTGCGTCACGTCGATTGCTCGCGGTAAACATTGTCCGTTTACGTGTGTCGAGTATCGCAAAACAGACGGTCGAGAGCTGCGTCAAAATATTTTTCCGTCGCCAAGACGTCACCGGGGTTCGGAACCAAAACCCCCTCGAAATTTTGCTTCCGAGGCCACAGAGAGAAACAAAAAAATGTCTCCGATAAAACGTGAAACGTCAATAATTTGGGGCTGTGGCAGCAAAATATATTGTTGTCCCTATTCACGTCCTAATAATTTGTTTCCCCCTCGTGGCTCCCTGACCGAAAGACCAGAGCGATCGCCGATGACAATTTCGGCCCACGACCGAGCGGTACATTCGGATCGGTAAAAAAAAAAAAAAATTGGCAGTTCGCTAGAGCGTTCTACGCCCTATTCGTGTTACACGTGCTGGAGTAGCGGGAACGGAGTCGATGTCCCGACGCCAGGTCGCACCCTCTTTCACCTCCGCTGTGTTACCACCGTAACTCGATCGTCACGTGCTTTTCATTTCGATAATAGGCACGAGGCGTGCGTGCCCTCCGGATATTAGCACGTAGCAGCCGATCAGTGTGCGTTCACTGTATATATATCGTTTGATCCCGGCTATTCGATTACCGGTCCTGGGAAATCGCGCTCGACGAGAACGACATTATCGAACGGTCGCGAAAGTGGATGGATATGACGAGGCAAATTTTCTATGTGTACAAATTATTTATATATATTTTTTTTTTTTTGCACACAGACACAGAAGCAGAGAGGAGCAGAGCCGATCGATCGATCGATCTCACCGCGACTTTGCTCGCTCTCTCTCTCTCTCTCTCTCTCTCTCTCTCTCTCGAGCGTGCCGCGCATCTCGCGCAACAGGATAAAGAATCGACACAACCGGCTCATCCACCTCCTCTACGCTGTTCCTCAGCTGGAGGACGCGGCACGAGTAAAACCATCCGTCCAATTATCCAATTACCGCGTCCGCATTAGCTTCGGTTGCACTCTAATAATTGCAACGCGCGCGAGAGCGATGCATCGGTGCAAGGATGCAACGCTTGCCGGCGAGCTCTCGGACTCGCAACGACGACCTTCGCCAGCTGCATGCAGCGGCAACGGCAGCCGCCGCATCTCCGAACCTATGCACAACACGCCGATCGCTGCGTGTGCGGGCGTTTTGTAATTATCGCTATTCCGTTTTTCAGCTCATCGACGATCGCGACGTTCCATTATCTCGCGATGAAACGAAAATCGTTGAAGCGATTTTGCATCTACAATCGTTCAAAGATCATGGCAACGTTCACTCGGATATTGTATCATTAATTTATTTTCTGTATTTTTTTTTTTTTTTTTTTTTTTTTTTTTTTCATTCTATATATTTTAATAATTTATTTTTTTTATATTGTATTATATAAAACAATGACGCTGGATAAGAAAGTGTTACGATAAGGAATATTATATTTACTCATGAATGAGCCAATGCTAATTCATATGAAAAGACAGAACGACGGAATTGAAGAAATGGAATATTATTAAAATCCCGTAATTATTCATTTGATTAAATATTTTCTAGTCAATTTTTTTTTTCGATTAGGGAAAAGTGGGACAGAACAGTGCAGCGAAGCAAAACGGAGCAAAAAATTTGTACTAATATGGAAAATTGAGGAAAATTGACTTCGTTTTGCCCCGCTCTTCTCTCATGCATTCAATACCTGCGCGCGTATGAACGAAAAAAAATAGTGATATACCGAATATATTAATTTGTCAATGAATCGATATTTTTGTGACAGTCAATCGAAGATGGCGAGACAGGTGGAAGAACTCACCGAATGATTTCTGATGCCCAGCCGCACCTTGGAGTACTTCTTCATCAGTACGCGCCACAGGACGTAAGCCATCTCGTTTCTATTCACGCACGCACCAAGCGCCCGCGTTTATCCGCTATACCTTCCAATGTACTATATGCATCTATATATCATAAGTATAACCGAACGTGTCGCGCCGTACGTATATAATAATATCGCGGCACAAACTCCTTCCCTCGCTCGTCCAAAGCCCGCGATGCACTTATACGCTCGCGTGTCCCGGTTCACACTCATCCATATTTCCCGCTCGCGTCGACTTCCGTTTCGTGCGAAAGTTCTCCGTCGAAGCGTGTGTACCAGCTCGCTTCCTCCTTCGTCGCGCCGCACAAGCTCTCGAGACTCGGCTCTACCTGACGCGTAGATGGTTTTTTTTTTTTTTTTTTTTTTTTTTTTTTCTATTCAAAGTACAAACCAACGCGCGCGAGTGAATCTTTCGATTTCCAATTGAGAATCGAGGTCTCTGCTCGGATGCAAGGGGAACGGTCGGGAATGAGCAAATGTCAGTCGCGAACGAAATTAGCCGACAGCGACCCGAACTTGCCGAGGCCTAGAATTAGAACAGAAAAGTAACGAAGAAAAACAAAACGATGAAAAAGGTAACAAAAGAGAACGAGTTCTTTGCCAGACGGTAAACAAATGAATTATAGGATTGCGTGCCCGAGTGATTTGTTTGTTACTTTGTGCGGTCGCACTCGACGCCGCTCGTGCACCGGTGAAATCGACGTAATTCCTCGACTTCCAGGAGTGCGTAGGATATCAAGACGAACGGTAACGCTGTTTCCGAGCTGCAACGTACGTCATTCTGTTATGTTCTTAATTTTTTTTTTTTATTGTTTTTTAATTTTTTTTTTTTTTTTTTTTTTCTCGTGAAATAAAATACAGCTCGCGAGGCAACGTGTCTGCAGAGTCGTGAGATATCACTCGCGTTAATCGATAATAATCGGCGATCGGATCGAATCACCGTCTCGCCGTGAGCCCCGCGTTTCCATCGCCCAAGTCCATTAACCGTGCCGGGGTTGGCGGTGCGCAACAACTATATCGGAGAACGGGACGCAGGGTTGACGCTCACTTTCTATTCGACGATGACCTCGACTTCTGGGGTCATGTTATGGTTCTCCGGAGCATGATCCACACATACAGACCGATCGTGCTGTGCACGTACAGTGCATAATAAACTGTGTAAGTGGCTCGCAGGACGAACGAGCGAATCAGCTGTTCCCTCAACCTCTTCGACTACCCTGCAAGCTCGGTCGCCATTTTGGTACCAAAAAAAAAATAAAAAAAAATTGAGATTACGATAGACAGTTTCTCTGGTTTTTTCGACGAGGCATTAATAATCCTGATGTAACTTCTTCCTCGTCGCTGCTTCTCGTAGTAATTCAATTTTTATTGTTTTCTTACGGCAGAGTTCGCGAGTCCATCCGCGAGGACGTTTTATCGGGGCGTTCGAGTCACCGCGCATGCGCCGTGGATCAACAGATGGGATCTCGGTCGTATCCTCGTTTTACAATTTATTTCCCAGTGAAAAAGCGTTCCGATCGCGTCGACGAAGAATCGCGGAGCCCAAGCTCACAGTCGAATCGCTCCTCGGTCGTCCAAAGTCCGCGCTGGTGCCTTGATCGGCGGATCGCAAGCTCGCGCAATTACCGACTCACGTGAGATCGCGAATCGATCGCGTCACCGTGACTCGATCAGAAAAATCGCTGTCGAACGGAAATCGCAAATCCGCGAATCACCGAACATCGAGGACACTTCGTCTCGGAGAACAGTTCGTCGTGATTCATCGCAGCCTCGATCCGTCGCAGAATGATACCAAAAAATTCGTCGAATTCCACGTCGCGTATCGACTGACCGAACGGACGGAAGTCGAATTGTGCGAGGAGAGCGAGGCGAGCAACCGACGTCGTTCGCTGCCGGGAAATAACTGACAGCACACACGCAAGACGCAACCGAGCGAGCACCGGCGCCGCGACGCTCAGCGGTGCTCCGCCGCCGCCGCCGCCACCGCCACCGCCGCCGGTTTGCTATAACGCGAATCGGGCGTGTATGATACTCCGACACGTTGAGCCGAGACAATGGGACTCGGGCGATAGGATAACGGGACGCGGAACCTGGAACCGCGGTCCTTTCTAAAATCGTTGTTCGATCTATCGCCTCGCGATATTTTGATCCGGCGATCGCGAGCGATCGCGTACGAGGACTGCATTTACCGGCGTGTTCCGGAGACGAGTCTCTGACTCATCGGAGCCAGGTGAACGCCGCTCTCCGCTGTTACTTCGGCATTCTGTCCATAATATCTCTCGGTGTTATGCATATGTTGCGCACGAGCGCGCTAACCGTGCTCATGGAGGGAAGACACGAAACGTGGGCCACGGCTGTTTCAGCAGCCGAGACAATGGTTTCCTCTCGCCGCTTCTGTAACTCCGGCTCACGTGCCGGTCACGTGAGGAGGACACTCGAAAAGGCCCTCGCTACAGACGGTTCATTCATGCTGCTCACCCTCGCCGGTTCCTCTCGCAGGAAGCCCCCGCGCTATCTCGGCGGTGGGCTTTAAAGTCAAGAGGGACCGGAGAGCCACTTCCGGTCTGCACGGACGGGCTTCGTCCATCTAATGCTGAAGAAGAAAGAACACAAAGCCGAGAGTCCTATTCCCCATTCCGGTCCCTGAAAAATTGTGTGTACAACTGTACGGGAGACCGATAGCCGTCCCGATAGTCCGAGAAAAAACTACAATGGAGGATGAGCCAACAAGCGAGGCAATCGGTGCTCGGCTCTACTCACGCACCACAAAAGCTTTCGCTCGGGAGTAACTCGTGAGTCCTGACAGTCGTTCGCTCGCCCTACGGTTATAAATCATAATTACGCGGAGGCCGACGAGCCCCGAGAGTTGGATTTACTAGCTTCTTCGCTACGACCCCAACCGGACGTACCCCGATGTTCCCGGCTCGTTCGCGATCGGCTCTCACCCCTCGACAGCGAATTCACCCGGTCGTCCCTGTCCACTCCGCCTATCGCTCCGGCTTCGTTTCCAACCACGATCTTTCCATCAGTCGCGATCCGCCGCGACTCCGTCGGCTCTGCACGTCGCCGGTACCAGCGATGGCGAACCGCGCCTCCGGCATCGAACTCTCCGGCGAACAACGGCTCGAACAGCGTTCCTCCTTCCTCCGCGACTCGCCCGTTCTCTCGGTCGGCGTACACCTCCGGACAATAACACAGCGCGTGTACCGAATCGCTGGTACGCCGCAGTTTCCATGTACACGCGTAACAACGAACCGACCGGCGAAGATGGAGATCCGTGCCAGAAGTACGACGACTACGGCGAACATGCCGAGCGGGCTTCCCCGACGGCACTCCTCGTGGTCTTCTTGGTCTCCGCTAGCGGGAGACTAACGCGGAAAGCAGTACATTTACGCCTCCGGCGTGTCACCGCTCGGCCGAATGCATGGCCCTCTCGCCGTCCGCACCAACGCGCCCCTCTCACCTTTACCGTTGCACTTATAAACAACCGGATTATATTTTACGGCATCGCCGTTTGTTCTCTACCTCGTCCAGCGGTGTCTATTCATTACAGGGCCTCGTCCTCGTACCGCCATTCCGACCAGTCTCGCTTCCTCCTCCCCGTCCCGCCGACTCCTCCGCGACGGCGAGGAAGATTGCGATCTCTAATCGTCCTCGGGTCCGGCGTGTGCGTTCCCACGTCCCGCGGTACACGGGCTACTCCGAGGAGGTGGTGCATACACGAGCCACCGGGTCCTCCACGGATAAACGGTTGCTCTCGCAGGTACCATACCGAATGTACACGCAGCGAGCGCGCACCGGCTCTTTCTCTCACCCGCGCTTTAATCGACGGAACGCGTCCGCGGTTGCACCCGCGAAATTGCCTCTCCGATGGAAATTAAAGGGCGCGAGCCTACCGTTTGACGTGAACAAACGAAATTAAGAGGGATTTTCCCGTGGCGCGAACACGCGAGAGAAACGCTTCTCGCATCGCGGAATCTCCGAGCGAAAGCTTCTCGTCGTGTTTCACGAGTGGAAAGCGTTGCGGAGCACACGCCCGTTTTAGCCGGGAATCGCGGGCGTGACGAGTCCGATGCGCGGCAAACTCCCGAACGCCGTTCGCCCCGAGGCGCACTCACCGTTGCACCTCGACCGACTGTTCATTAATTCCTCGAAACGGAGCATACGAATAATTGGATTCTCGGATTCCTCGGCGTTTCCTCCGGGTTTCCTCGGCCGTTCGCGCTCGATCCTCGGATCGCGCGGTGTTTCCGTCCGGCGATCGGACGTGTGTATCGCGAGTATTTATATTCCTGGGCGCGGACCAACGCGGAAATCGAGGAGCAGGACTCACGAATCGTGAATCATTGTTCTTGGGCAACACTATCCGCGTTGCGCTCCGGCTCTTGGTCTCCAACCGTGGGGAGGAATCGAGAGTCCTTAGCGTGCGGCGGCCGCGCCGTCGCTGCAAATGACGATATGGATTGCGAGCGGATCGGCATTATCACGATCCTGCGCTGCTCCGACGAGAAACTCTGTGTATGTCTGTGTCTTATTTATGTATATGTGTGTATGTATATGTATTGGGGAGGGGAAGAGGGAGGGAAAAGGAGACCACGGGTTATCTGGGTTAATCGACGTATTCTACTATGGTACTCTGTTCACCGACAATCACCGGTCGGCAAACGCGACGATCATTGTTTCGATCCCTCGGGAGAGCGCTGGTGGAAGAGAGAAACGAGATGTGAAAACGATTACAGGGCGCGAGCTATGAAACACGTGCGTTTTACATTGTGTCGGTGAGAATTCGCGACGACAACGCCGGAGCCTCCACGTTCATGCTCCGTCTTTGTATTAACGGGCTCTCCTGAGAGCCTCGTGAGAAAGCCTCGCGACCCCGATCGTTTCTTCCAGATCCGATCATCGATGAAATTTCTGATCGATAACGATGAATTCGTGATTTTTTCGTTTTTTTTTTCAATATTTTATGCTGCAGAGTTGGAAGGTTTTTCGGAGCCTCTCTAACAAACGCGAGACAATCGGTTGCCAAAATTTCACATACCGAAAACTATTATGTGTTGTGGTAGCGTTTCGAAATTTTCGTTTGTCAGCGTGTAAAATGGTTTTGGAAAAAAAAAAAAAAAAAAGTCGACATATTAACTTAAAAACCTTCGACAATGTTTACAAGCACATTTCCCAACCGATTTCGTATCGTCAATAATTTTTGGTAAAAACAATTTACCTTCAGCTCAAAGAGATTAAACGTTGAACATTGGCATTGCAGCGGCAATTCGGGGCCCGTTAAAAAAAAATCAATTTAGCTGCGGTAAATCAAGCCTCATCGAGGCCCGATTCAACGCCCTTAAATTTCTACCGAGCCATCGATTTAATTTCTGATCGATAATCATGAATTTCCGTAAAAAAAATAAAAAAAAAATAAATAAATAAATAAAAAACTAAGTCACATGGTCCGATTATCCTCCATAAAAATTGAATCGTGCCTCGTTGCCCAAAGTGAATCGGTTTTTCTCGAAAGCTCCTCGGAGTCGTCCCCACTGAAAACTCTGGGACGGTTTGCCGCAGGAGGGGGTGGGGGTGGTGAGGGGGATTTACGATTCTCCAGAGATGCCCCACGGGAGTTATGGGCCCCTCGCTTGCTCTACGCCCGGACACGCATTTGCAAACTCGTCCTGCAAGCCACCAGGTATACCGATGGTGTACCTTTGCTCCCCCGGCCGCGGAGCATCCGTGGATCCTTCGGTACGAAGAAGAAGAAGAAGGGAAGCGCATAGGATGCTGCTGTGAGAAATACGAGAGACACTTACGAGGCACGAGACCTGTGCCTCCAGCGAGCCGCTGAGTCATCGAGCGTGTGGAACGGAACGTGGTACCTGGCAGATACACTCGCGAGAATGGTCCGAGGAAACTAAGAAAAAAGAAAAAAAACAAAACAAAAACAAAAAAAAAAGGAGGCCCTCCTCGGACTCTACTTTTCACCTGATCTCCAAAGACCAAGAATAAGTCTCGAACTGCGCTGTAAAAAAAAAAAAAAAAATTCTGTGGTGGAAAATAGGAAAAACAAAAAAAAGTATAAAAAATGTCACCTCGATGCGCAAAGGCGAGAATCATTGGGCGCATCCTCGACTCTTGTGATGCGCGAGCTCACGGCGTATTATTATAGTACTGCAACGAGGATTGGCCGAGATACACGACGTTACGTAAATGACCGCAATACGTCCGGTATGACAAGAACCGTATTGGAAGTTTTTTTTTTTTTTTTAACGTAAACTGCTCATGAAAATCCGGACACCTGCGTTGCAACCTGGCAGCAAAACGGGTATTTTTCGTAATCTTTTTTTTCTTTTTTAAATAAATTTCCAGCCATTTTTTTTTTTTTTCTATATTTCTATTTTTTATAAATATCCTCCCTAAACCCTAATTCGAGCCCTGTCCATTCCACGCGAGCCTAACAGTACCGAGACTCCTCGAAAGCTACCCTTTTATTTCTTCATCAAAAAAATTCTGCTCCATCCAGAGATCGATCCAGATGCGACCGGGAAGGGCAGAGTCCTCGACGAGGACTTCGATGCCCGAGGCCGCTATCTCTTCGGAGAGCCGATCCGGAGAGACGGGTCGCCCGACGATTGCCAAACGCCCGGCGCCACGCCTCGTGCAAATTGGCACGAGATATCTCGCTTGCTCCTCCGGAGCGGTACCCGGTACGGGACCAGGATAAAGACGTAACACCCGTCGTCGTTGTCGTCCGCACGACATTTACCACTATAACAGTGGGCGCGCGAGAGCGCACGCGCAACGGCGGTCCAGGGATTACAATAAACCTTCTCTCGGTGCCCGATATCTTATATAGATAGTCCGGCATGAAGCAACTCTCCCGTTGGACCTTTTCTTCCAGAAAATATTGCTTCAACCCCATAAAAAAAAAAATAAAAAAAAAATAAAAAAAAAACACCCTTTGAAACTTCCACGGGACGAATGTACCGAAAAAGAGTTCGTTTTTGATCGTCGCGAGAGCCGTTTGTTTCGCGAGCCGAAGCAGCTGTTCGTAACAGAGCCGAGGTTGAAAGCCGAGGCGTTCTCCGCGTTCTCTTCGGGACGCGGCTGCGCCGCGCACACGTTTACGCAACAATCAGCGCTTGCATCATCGTCGCTTCGACGTCAATTCCCCCCGTCCCCCATCCTGGTAATCGTCATTGTGTCGCCGAAGAATATCGATCGTTGTAACAGTCGGATCCGAGCGCGCTCGGCCGAAGACACACACGTGCGGCCGTTTCCGCCTTACCTGCCGTGAACACGATTCTCTTCGGGAGCGACGAAGGCGACGACGCTAAAGAAATCTCCACGAACAATTTCGGAAGACGATTGATATTTGTTTTTTTTTTTTTTACCTCCGATCTCACCGCCAACTTAATTTTCCATAAGTCCGCGCGCATCCGCTCCGAGTCCGATTGGCCGGGGAGAGAGTTCCGGATCTCCGCGGTATGTCGCGGTTTATCGGTAAGAAAATAAGGGGGGAAAAAATAATTGTCCGACCGAACGGTGAGTTTGCCGGGTTCTCGAGGCCATTATCGTAAGTACGGCGCGAGAGGGAAGAAGGAAGAGACCGGGAAAGAGGAGCGAGGAAATCTACGATAGAGGCAACATCGGTGGAGCGAACGCGCAGGCAGGAGCAGCAGCGAGGAGACTGCGAAAGAGGATGGCCGGCGTGCAGGCGATCGATATCGATTCGACGAACCTTCTACGGTCTACATAATGTAGCCCGACGATCGTCCCACGAGGAGAGCCCACCGATACGTAACTATAGACGCGATCGCGAGAGACCGGGGCGCACAGTTGTCCTCCGCGTCGTCGTCGTCGTCTCTTCGACTCGCGGTGGTTCCGCGAGACCGCGAGATTCTCTCAATGTCGTTTGCGAACCATGGAGAACCGGCGTGTTGCATTCCCCTCCGGGCGTGTGTCCCTTGCCAAATGTGGACTCGACGGTTGGTGCATTAGAATCGGCCCGATTGTACACACGATTTCTGCACAGGCGCGCACCGACGCGGACACACATTCACGCGGCTTTGAGGGCAGACTCCGTTGCGGAGAACTCGCTGCAGCAACCAGACACGGCATCGGTCGTGGCATTGCCGTACGGCGTGCCTCGCATAGACGCGAATTAAATTAGTAATGAAGAAACCGGGAATATATCGAGGGAGGAGCGCGGCGAAGAAGAGTACGGCGTTCCGGTCGAGGGTGAAGATACTCCTGAGAATCGTCATTGGTTTCCTCGTGGTACCGAACTCGAGGGGGAAAAGTTTTTTTGATGAGATTGACAACCGGAAGCGTCGTTTTATAGCGTCTAAAATGGAAATTTGTAGGGAAAGGTGTTCCTCGCGAAGTCGTGTTTCAAATGGGCGGAAGTCGATGGAAAAATATTATAGAATTGTTTAGTTGTAGTTTAGTTCGGTCGAGGGTGAAATTCTCCCCGGGAATCGTCGTCATCCTCGTCCTCGTCGTGCCACGGAAGTTGTCCCAACATAATTCATTCCACGAGTTGAATAATCAAAATCCTGAGTATTGCGTCTTGCAAATGGAATTCATTCAAAACAATCCATTTCACCTTCTAGGATGGTGCAAGGTTGATGGGACAATCCGAAGACAAGAAACATAACAAAAGCGTCCCAACATGGCCCAACATATTCCATTCCACAAGCTAAATAATCAAAATCCTGAGTATTGCGTCTTGCAAATGGAATTCATTCAAAACAATGCATTTCACCTTCTAGGATGGTGCAAGGTTGATGGGACAATCCGAAGACAAGAAACATAACAAAAGCGTCCCAACATGGCCCAACATAATTCATTCCACGAGCTAAATAATCAAAATCCTGAGTATTGCGTCTTGCAAATGGAATTCATTCCAAAAAATGCATTTCACTTTCTAGGATGGTGCAAGGTTGATGGAACAATCCAAAGACAAGAAACATAACAAAAGCGTCCGAACATGTCCCAACATATTCCATTCCACAAACTAAATAATCAAAATCCTGAGTATTACCTCTTGCAAATGGAATTCATTCCAAAAAATGCATTTCACTTTCTAGGATGGTGCAAGGTTGATGGGACAATCCGAAGACAAGAAACATAACAAAAGCGTCCCAACATGGCCCAACATAATTCATTCCACAAGCTAAATAATCAAAATCCTGAGTATTACCTCTTGCAAATGGAATTCATTCAAAAAAATGCATTTCACCTTCTAGGATGGTGCAAGTTTGACGAGACAATCCGAAGACAAGAAACATAACAAAAACATGCTACTCGGTTACGACCGCGGGTGAAATTCTCCCCGCGAATCATCGTCATCCTCGTCCTCGTCGTGCCACGGAACTAATGTCCCATAGCTCCATGCTACATCTATATTTATCCAGACGTATCGGCGGCCAAGAATCAAAAGCCCGTAATCCACGAGTCTCAACACGGCAGATACGCCTTTTCGCCTTTCGATATCCAACATTTCTACCTTCATCCGCGAATCGAAGGAGCGTAACCCATACGATGAAAGCCGGGACTCGTCCCTTTTCCACTCTCGGCTCTCGACGTACATCCGCGCGTTACCTGCCTACTACCTACGATAACCAACAGGGTGGTCCAGCCTCTTAAAAAGGAAACTGCATTCATGTACATACATGCATTTTATTACGAGCGTAGAGTGCCGAGCCACGAAGACAAGGAAGAATAACGAGTATGAAGAAGAAGTTTGCTCCGGAACGGCGAGAGCGAACGCGCGAGAAATTCCCGCGGATCGCGGGTTTCGAATGTCCGGTTCCTCTTCGCGTCCTCGTTCTCGCTCTCCTCGTCGTCGTCGTCGTCGTCGTCGTCGTCGTCTCATAAGTGCGAAAGTCCGGGAGACGCGCGAGAGACGAAACGGGGAGGCGAAGAATATCGCGAGACGAGGACGAAGAGACGAGCTCGAGGAGATCCGTGGGAGGCGAGCGCGAGAGTCTCGCGGACTCGGCTCGCGAGCGCGTGGGTTCTTCGCCGCTCCGTCGCTCCTCGTACACGACAAGCACCGCGTATGTTTGTCCTCGCGTGTTCCGTTTCTCCCGATGGGACAAGCTCTCGCGAAATCCGCGCCGCGAATTTTCTTCGCTCTCGAGCGCTCGCCTCGAGAGCGAGTCTTCGCTTTGTGTCTTCTCGTCCTCTCGCGATAACGGCGCCACAGTTCGACGAGAAAAATTCCGACGGCCGCGTCGTTTCACACTCATTTCGCACGAGTTCGGAAAAAAAATAAATAAAAAAAATTCCCGACGCTTCGCAATGTCATTGAAATCTCCAAAAATTTAAGCTCTTCAGAGGCACCGAAAAGAAATTAATTTTGCACGATATTCATTTCAAAATGTTATCGAAAAATTAAAATTATCAAATTGATCACGAGACAAATTACCCGACGAAGAAATTTCTTTAACAATTGATTTTCTTTCTCTTGATTTGTCAATAAAATTTTCGAATTATTATTGAGGAAAATTAAAATTTCCATATTACAATGTTTACTGGAGCACTGGACCTATTAAACTCGTGTAGCGTGCAATAATGCAATAATCCAGAAAACACTATTCTCCCAAAAAATTTCGATATTTTGTAAAATTACATTTTTTTTTCCCCGAAAATTATGTATTTTCTGTAATGACGTCACTTTCGGTTGAATTATTTAAAAAATTTCAAACCGGAAGTAACGTATTTTCGATAAATCCTCGGAAATATAAATTTCCGTTTTCTAAATTCCATATATAACACGCCACCTGTTAATACACGTGTATAAATGTAGCGCCCCCCCCCCCCCCCACCCTCTACCGCCGCACCAGCTGAAGCTCCGATAACTATTCCCCTATTACGCTATCCACAACGTTTCGCTTAGTCGCGCACAACGGTGCGATGCACAATGGCGCTTTGCCCAATCGTCGTGTGCAAACACAGAGTCATTATTTTTTCTACTTCCGCTACTGAAATTTCTCTATCGGAAGCGACATCACACCGTACATTCGTCGTGACGTCACTCCCGATCGAAAAAAAAACGAGATTTACGAACCGGAGTCAACTGTACTTTCAACGAATCGTCGAAATGATTTAATTCGGGTTTCCCAAATTTCATATCGCATGCAACACCTGCTGGTACGTATAATTTGTCTGCACATATTTATCTGTTGAACAATCAAATCTGCCCACACGCAAACACCGCATACGTGTATTACACGGTAGATACATTATGGCCGGTGTATACTATATAATCCCGTATAGTAGGAAGTGAAAATAAAATGCGGATGCCACGAAAGTGGCGATGAATATTCATGGGCTACGGAGGGAGATTGGGGTGAAGGAGAGGGGGGGCTATTCCGGACTCCTTGCACCTCCATCGTTGCTTGTCCCACGGAACGTGCTACTCAACTTCGACACGTTCGACATTCCTTCCCAGTCGTGGAGAACAGGGGAGATTGCACGAGACAGCGAACCGGGACGTTATTACGTGTAGTGCGAGGTTCTCGTGGGTCCGGACGTAGAATGAATAAAAATGAGGCAAACGCGAGATGCGACGGACGAACGAGTAAAAAACTGGTTCCGGCTCGTTGCATTCTCGAAAACTAACCTCTAAGAATATCCGACTAGGATGGATAACTCGGTTCGTCCGCAAAGCATTTTAGCGAGCGGGATTTAATTTAATTATATTTTTTTTGTTTCGTATTTGGACGATCGAAGAACAGCATGCGATATAGGGTACGTGTCCGTTTCAGATTGGGGTTGATTTCGTGTGGGAGGTTAGAATCGCTGAGAGACCAGGCTCATGCGGCTTCCTCCCCCCCCCCCCCTTTTACAATCAATTAGGCTCGCTTCAATCTACCCCGACCGTTGATACAATAGAGTACCGCTCCTCCTCTCGCGCTCTCAGACCGATGGCCTCGTCTATCGCGTGCTCTATAAATATATCTTCAGCGAGAGGCCGAACTGGCGATAGGAGAAGGGCGAGGGAAGAAGAAAGAGGCCCGCCGTGTATGTGTGTGTTTACAACAGAAAACACGGGGTTGACGACCATCTATGAGCGGCGAGGTTCCCTACGACTGGGCGCGGCCGCTAATAAACCTCGAGGGTGAAAGCAAACGTACACTCGCCTCACTCGACTTGTTTGCCCACCGTACGAAATGCAAACTCGGATCGCGTAACACCCGAGAGCTCGTGTTAACCCGAGCGACAGCAGCGCCATGTAAATGATGAAATTAAATAAAAACATTTTGAAATTAACAGTTTGTAGGAAGGCACACCGGTCCGAGGCGAAAAGACACAACTCACCGATGCGGTTCATATCTCGACAGGTTAACGTTTATTATTAGAGAAAATGCTACACTGCTTTTCTTTGGAATAATGTAAGAAAGTGCACAAGATTTTTTTGTTTTTTTGTTTTTTTGACAGCATACGGTGACGATCAGTTACTAAATTACAATTGTACAATTGTTATGTAAAAAAAATTTTACATACGTGATTTTTTTATTATCCAACGCTCCTCGTGCTTTTCACTCTGGGGCTTACACCTTCATCTGTTTTTTTTGTTTGTTATGTTTTCTATACAATTTTCATGTACCATACGGTAATCGTCCCATTTCGAACGGGTGAAATGAGAGAGGAAACTTAACAAAACTAGCGACTATCTACGACAATCAATACGCGGAACATATTATTTGTTTATCCTTTTTCTCTGTCGGTATTTTGTTAATTCAACAATCATTCATTTGTTTAAAAAAGGGTGCACGACTCAGCATGAAACAATGGGCAGAATTATAAGTCTCTCAAGATTTGTTGCGTGAAGGTGCCCGAGTTATAACGAAAGTTAAAATCGGCGCGAACGACGACGCGACGTCTGTGGTCGGTGCATAAAATTATACAACGAGAACGCGAGCTCGCCGAATCGATTGTACTCGGTTGCATTTCCATTTGCGGATTTACAATGAGTTTTACATAAGACATGTGCCGAACCGGAGCTCGGAACGGTGGTGAGAATAAATTTATGCTTAATTTGTCAATCGGAATCTGTTTACCTTAGTTTAAAAAAAGGAAAAAAAATTATCGTGCCGTGTACACGAGCCGTCTTACAAGCAGGCACGAGAACGAATCAGATCAACGTATGGAAAAAAAATTTGTGTTACTGCAAAATATCGTTACAACGGATTGGCGAATACCCTACAATTAACTTTTTTTCGTCGCGATTGACCCATTCGTCGCAACATAAATTATTTCCGCAGGATACCTCGATATCAGTACCAGTCCGATCCTCTTAAAAAGACTTGCTCGCACCAGAGGTATTCTACGAAAACTTCCGCTGAAAGTAGATCCACACGGGGATAAGAGTCTCCTCGTAACCTCCTATACTACTACTTAATCTCGAGAACCTATTATCTATTGTACCAAATACAGAATAATGAAAAGCGGTTTTTTTATATACATGGCAGCCTCACATCGCTCGTTGTGAATATTGCGGTTCAACCCATTTTACAGTGGCTCTACGTTTAATTACGGGAATCAGAGTCGATAGGATCCGCTCAACCCCCTTCACCTTCTCACTTACGAGAAGGCTCACATACTCGATCTCTAATCTATCCATTCGAGAATCGTGAACAGCCTTTTTTTAAAAAATAATTATGCCGTGTCACGTTGCGTACATCAATTAGCGCAAGTATTAACCCCACCCGTGACCCGTTGATCGCAATTTCAAGCTAACGTTAAACCTGTGCGACAGTGAGCTTGACATTAAAAATCATATTGTTTATCCGACATGTTTGTCTCTCGTGATTCTCTCATGTATCTTTTTTTCCTTCTTAAATTCTATTATAACTATGAGGCTACATTTATAATGATAAATTATTATAATGTGTCTAATTTACACTGCTTTTCCCCACAGTCACTGCAATGTTTCTGTTTCTTCGTCTTCTTCATTTCGTTCATTATCATTCTTCGACCACTTATTACTGATACTGCTCGAGGAGAAAAATATTTGACTATTAAGTAGGTACGTACACCTCCTTGTCCGCTTTGTTTTGTCATTACGAAATTGTTTGCAGTAAGCGCATTTCACTACCGTCTTCCTCATCCTCCTCCTCATCCTGTAAAATACAAAAACCCAAGTTTTATTATTATTATTAGTAAATACATGATAGCCCAACAAAAATTTATATATTCATAGAAATACTCCTCATGCACGAAACTCTTACCTCGTCAAAGCCGAAGCATGTTTCCATCTCCTTGCGCAGGCCGGGATCGGACCGTGAAGATTGTCCCGACGATTTAGGCGTCGATTGAATATCATCTTCGACTTTCAACTCCCCCATTACGATTTCATCCTCTTCGCCGTTCTCACCAACTTCGGTGACAATCCCGCTGTCTTGACCGAGGGGATCTTGCATCATCAAGTCACCGTCTTCATTCGCAACGACAGCCATCTGCAGGAATATTATAGATAAATTTGTCATTTCCACTTAACAATCTTAGATACATTTTGTTACGTTAGCTAACGCCACTGGCTTTTTTCGTTACGATAATCAATATTATTTTATATATTTTACCACGTTAATCAATATTATGAGATGTTTTCAGTCACATTACCCGAAATTTTTAGATATACATTGTCACACACATCAATGTTTACCTGTTCGGTTCCCTGATTATCGGCAAGTTGAATGACCTCCAGAACGACGTACTGCTGGCCATCACTTCCTTCCACGGCCATCATGTCGTCCTCGTCTTCCTCCTCCTCGTCGTCGTAACCTTTAAGTTTAGAAGCTAATTCACCTGCCGTCACAACATAACACACGGAGATTAGTCAATGATCTAGGTCATATCGTAAACATCCCTGTGAGCGCGAGCTTTCTTTTCTTTTCTCAGATATTCTTGACGTCGTTTGATATGGTATCGTGCAGGATGTTTCAAGGCAAGATGGGAAGGGATCGGGAAGGTTTCACTCACCCGTCATGACCTCGACTCTCTGTCCGTCGATAAACTGTATTTTCTTTTGTCGGCCTATCTTCAGAGCTTGCTGTTTCTCCTGAAGCGACGATTCCGGATCGTGTACGGCCATGTGCCGAATGAGATTGCCTTTGTGCCTGAAAGCCCTCTCGCACTCGGGACACTGGTGCGTCTTTTCCTGTGGCGGTGGCGGAACGTACGTTGGATTGTGGTAGAGATTGCAGTGGCGTTTCAGTAACTGCTTCTGTCTGAAAGACTGATAACAGTGGTCGCACTGGTATGGTTTTTGGTCCGTGTGTATGAGCATATGACTCTCAAGGTGACGGGCAGATATTGACGCGTATGGACAAAGATCGCACTTGTAGCATTTTTCGCCCTCGTGTGTCTTGCTGTGAAGCTTGTAACTATACCTGGAGATTCGAAAAAAAAAAAATGGTAAATTCGAGCTTCGGAGATTAAGACAGCGGGAAGTGAATGAAAGATAAAATCAAACGATATTGGTGCAACGGCAAGGATCAAAGGACGACGAGAAGGGCAAAGAATCACCTGTCAGGGAATGTCTTGCCACACCGCTTGCACTTCAGAGGTTTGTCGGAGGTATGAAGCTTCTGGACGTGAATCCGGAGGTCCGTCTTCCTGCCGCAAGTCGTCGGACATAGTTCGCACTGAAACACTGGCTTGTCTCCGACTGCATAACAGAAGAAAAAAACACCCACACACACACACAGAGTTGGTTACGGTTCGTGAAATTTTTATTTAAAAAAATGTATCACCCTCGATCTTGTTTGTTTATTCTCACATTTGTCACTCACCGTTGTGGACAAGCTTATGAGCTTTCAGACTGTTGGATTGGGTAAATCGGGCGTTGCATATATCACACTCGTACGGTTTTTCCCCGGTATGAATACGCAAGTGGCGCTTGAGCTTGAAGGTATCCGGACTGGCGTAGGTACAATGAGGACACTGAGAGAAAAGAAGATGCACGTTTACTATTTCTATCTTAGATTTATTAATAAAACATGTTTCTCATAAGTTGTGGAAAAAATTTGAACTATCATACCTGATAGGGACGTTCACCCGTGTGGCATCTTATGTGCCGTTTCAGTTTGGACAACTCTACCGACGCGTAATCGCACTCGTGACATTTGTGCGGTTTTTCGTGAGTATGTCTGTACCGTACGTGCCTCACGAGCTCGCCGGAGGTCGTGAATGCGCTCTCACAAAATTTGCAATGATGCGGCTTGGTCCCCGTGTGTGTGTTTACGTGATTCTGCAACGAGGCCAGTGTCTTGAAACCCCTCTCGCAGACGCTGCACTTGTGCGGCCTTTCTTCCGAGTGGGACTTCATATGACGTGAAAGTAGGTATCTCTTTGGACTCGTGTAGTTGCAATAATTGCACATGTGAGCTTGGGCGACCGTCTGTGACTTTTTTGGTAGGAATTTAACGATTTTAGTCTTGTCGTCCTCGGCCTCGTACTCAGTGCCGCCGTCGTTGTCCTCGTTGTCCTCGAAGTCGTAAACCGTGAGATCCTGATCGCCCTCGCCGTCCTCGCCGTCACCGACGTCCCCGTCCATCGCCCGAGCCTCCTTCTCCTCGGCGTCCGGCTGCTGAACTATGAGGACGTAACTGACCTCGCCGGGATTCGTGTCCGACGGCACTATCGTCACTGTCTGATAAGCGTCTCCCGAATTTAGAACCACCTGATTGTTCTCGGAACCCTGACCCTGACAAAGAACGAACGGGAAAAATTAGTAAACGAAATCAATGAAAATTATCTTCCGGACAAAAAAATGACATACTTCATCGTCACCCTCCACATTCTCCAGCTCCTCGATTTCATGGTACTGGTCCTCCGAGACAACTTCACCTTCGGTCTGGGCGTCCGTGTCGTCGACCTCCTGAATCTGAACCTGAGTCATTACGGGAGCATCCTCACCGCTTGCCTGGTAGTAGTACTGGCCAGCTTGATCTACAAAGTAAGTTCCACCCTCCTCCCCACCGGACAGGCCCTCCACTTGCTGCACTGTAATTCGAAAGTATATATCGTACCTTCTTTATCTACATCTTAGAGTGGTAAGTTTGTTTTCTTTAAACGTAATTTTTTTTTTTTATACTGACGCTGTACATGTTGTAACTGCTCTCCCTGACCGCCCTCGATCTCTTTATTGAAGGTCTCTAGGTAGGTCTGTATCTCCGTTACAGATTCCTGACCCTCTTCTAGCTTTATAGTCGCTACGTTAGCCGACATGATGAAACCATTAAATTACAGATGCTTAAGCTTCTCTATAAGTATACCTGTAACATAAATTAAGCAAAAACCGATATCACTAACGTCCCATTCGGTCTCTCGTCAGAGAACCCTGGCAGAGCTCAAATTATTTGGCTACGCGTTCCTCCGCCGCAAAGCATTCGCGTTCAGAAATACAAAGTAGTTAGCGGAAGGTACATGAAGTTTCGGTTCAAAGCGCAAAACAAAATCAATACCTAACGGCAGACAAAACGTGGAACTGACATTGTATCGGAGGTAAACTCTTCTTTTTTTTTCGAAATAACGAAGATATGAAGATAAATAATAGAGTAAAATATCTTTCGATAAACGAGGGATACGTGGTGAAGTTTGACCAGAGGAGAAGTTGAGAACTGTGCGAGGACAGGACGCGCAGGAGAAGACGATTGGCGATGGAGCACCCAGTTGAATCGAAGTTAGTGCGCGCTCGGGCAAGAACGGACGCCATGAGGTGATATGAGACGATCGGACGTAAGAGTCGTCGGGCGCGTGTCGCAGGCCGCTGGCGGAGGTCCAGGTAGCCGAATACGCGGGCGTGTATTACCAAGGCGCCGAGGCCCCAGGAGCCGCGCATTCTGTCGGGAAGCTTTTAAGACAACGCGGGTGCTTTCGATTTCAGGACACAGGGGGCATTAACGACAAAAATTTCACAAAATTATCACTGTCGGCGCTGTCATCAATATGGAGGACGCAGGCGAAAGGGTAGCCTGGCCCGTACCGTGTGCCGTTTCCGTGGATGCGACTGTCGCGCAATAGACTCACCTCGAACAGACGCGCTATCGTGGCCACCGTGCGACTCGGAAACGCACGTTTGCGACAAGAATTTTCACTCGTTCACCGCACACGACGAGGATACGCGCACTATAAACGCGTCGGAATTCGGTTAAACAGCCGAAAATTTAATCGCTTACCTCGTTTATTCGTGTGAGGGCGTTGTGTAAGAGGCGCCCAGGCCCCCAATATGGCCGCGATCGAACTGCGAAAGTTCAAATGCTGCGCACCCACTGTTGCGCAGTGGCCACGCGTCTCCACTTCGACGTGTTTACACCGCGCGATTTTACCAGCATAGACATTCTACGAATTTCCGGGCGCCCAGACGTCTACGGCACGATCCTCGTACCTCGCCCCCGCCGCACCTAATCTTCATGTTTCTATTAGCTCAAAAATTTGATAATTCTATCGGTTCGTACAACGCCGCCACTTCGAATAATACGCACCAGCTCGAGCAGTAAAGAAATTTTTATCGACGCAGGCAAAATGTAAACGCGCGTCGATTACAGAGGACGCCGTCTGCACCAACCACTACCTCCACCGCTCACCGCGACTGCTCTCGGATCGGAAAAAAATGACGCCACATGAAAAGGGCGGGAAACCATAGCTATAAGTCTTCTGGGGGGGGGGGTACAAAAACTCCCCTTCTGCATCGTGGAGAATCGTTATCCCCACTGCTACTTCGTAAGGGCACAATGTCCGTTCCCTTCCTATCACTTTCCCAGGGAATCTTCTATAAATAGCCATCGCACGCGTGTCCCTTCGATGTCATATATGAAACCGTTAAACATTTATGCACGCAGCAACGTAACCGTTTTTTTTATTTGCGCCCTATCGCCTTTACATAGATTTCGAATATAACGTAAATGATATATTACATCTCGAATTAAATAAAGCGCACGGTGGGTCTGATATAGGCCGCGGGCAGTAACGGATTATAAATCATTTTAATTATAAAATATATCTCTATATGTGCTTTTTTTTCGATTCTATCATTTTTTTCTTTCCATTCAAAAAGGAATAACAGGGGACTATCGAGTTCGAACAATACTAAAACCGATGTTGAATTTTCATAAGTATCATTAGTTGAAGAGTTACATAATAATAACGATTATTACATTGCATCGGCGTCGTTAGCACCGCAAATAGTTTCAGCACCTCCGATATAATGCGAAAGTATGATCCTTCTCTTTGTGAAACTTCTATCGCATTTTTTTTTCCTTTTACAATCATTACATGCACAAGAATGGATAGGCACTTTGAAACAGAGATACGATCGCCCACATACACTTGTGCACGTCATTCGAGTTAGGTAACAGTGTTTCATTAGTATCGGTGTAATACATACAAAAGCTTACAAAAATATGTCCAAGCGATTTTCGGCATCGTGCTTTGGTCGTCGATTATGTTTCCAACGACGAGGCTCGATGACCGAGCACGGATGAGTTCGGCGGCCAAAAGTTTGATCTTCGTTGACCACGCCGCTGCGCTATGTAACTATTATTTTCTTCACTTTGGTGACGATTAAAATTTATGCCGAGTACAGAAACCTGCAGATACAAACTTGAAACGAACTCTTTCTTGAGTTGATCGCGAATAAAATATATGAAAATAAAAAAAATAGGAATGATAAAGGATTTTCGGGAAATATTTACATGTTTTTGTGTAGAAAATGTCTCAACCCTCCCACCTGAATGTGCTATTTCGCCGTCGCTAGAATTCGATGTCGCCTCGGAGCTCACCTGAAAGACTAGCATCCGCACGTGACCCTATGCTATCCTCTATGAAAATGACAACTCTGCTCGTCGATGAAGCCTCTGATATCGGTTTTCATAACGTAAACGATCGCGACCGCTGCCAAAACGGTTACCAGAATGGATACGATCAGCCAGTGCTTCATAGTTGCGATTTCCTTGTGAAGCTGGCTCTGGCACTCCTCTAGCTGACTGATCTTTGTGAAAACCGTCTCTACCGAACCAGATCGTTCGTTGCAAGATTTGCCAGGAGAACATAGAATGGAAGGGTTCTCCGTCATTCCGTCTCGACAGGAGACGCGATATTCCTCCGCGGGCTTTCCAACCGTCTGCAAAGAATTAATGGTCGTTATACACGATCATTTTACGATCGATGTGATAAACAAATACACCTGATATACCTTCCAAAATTCGGCCAACTCCGCCGCAGTCATTTGCGAATCTTTCATAGGAACGCACATGACTAAGAATCTGTTTTGTAAGAGCGTACGCACGTTGAAGCCGGGCTGAAGCGAAACGGTGACGTTGACCTGCTGACCAGGCACAAGAGTTCCTGTGCTCTTGCGTACCCGAACCTTGTCGGGTGCCGTTGTTTTAACCTGCAACGATGTTCGCGGTTTAAACAATTTTACAACCACGAGAGAAAATATGGATCGATCATTGAACTCTCGGATTCTCGTACTTTGTAAGATAGGTGCTTGTCGGACGTTCGATTCGTCAAGGTTATCGTTCCAACGGTTTCCGTTCCTACCTTGACCATCGGAATCATGTCGGGCGATATCGCTAGTACTGAAACATTTTGAAGCGAATCATCAAGATCGACAGCTCGTGATACACACACATCATCGTCGCTCGTCATTACTCACGCGTTTCTCCGTTATTTTGTTCGCCAAATTCGGTCGCCGCCTCCTCTGTAAGAGGCGAACCCTCGAAGTGGACCTTCTTGTTCTCCACTTGGCCGTTAATAGCCGTACCTACCGCTCGTACTTCGGGTACGAAAGTGAACGTGTACTCGCTCGTCCCGCCCCAACACTTTAATATGTCGTTGGGGTCGACAAACTCTTTCAGCGTCGTTTTACTAACGAATTTAATTTTTGGTATCGCTTTGGCGGGTAGCCAAGACTTGATTATTTTGAAAGCTGCGTTCAATACCCATGGCATCTCTAGTATTATAATGTAATTCAAGAAGTTTGGGTAGTAATCCTTAAAGAGGCCTATAAGATATTTAGTTAGCTCCATATCAAGATTTGAGAGCCCCGCATCGACCATGTCAAAGAACACAGATATTTGGTTTCCATTTCCCTCTCTGTAATCAAAATTAAAAAAAAAAATTAACTAAAACCACAAATAAAAAGAAATTGTAAGTAAATAGTTGTAGCACCAAAGTTAAATAGAATGTTATAAAGCTTGCTGCATTCTGTACTCTGTTTGTACATGTATATCAATATGAAAAGGGCAAGACCCGTATATGTTTTAAAAAATGTATAAATACAATATAGTTGTTTATATTTTTACTGGGTACGCGACCCCTTTGTGGTCAGTGTATCCTTACCTCTGCAATCTTTCGAACCAATAAATAATGCATCTCTGAAGCTCCGAAAAATCTCTTGAACCCTTAACATGGAGCTTGGTCTTTATGACCAACAATGTCCTTCCATCCTTGTCCTTTCCATACCCGTAGAAAACGCCATCCTCTAGATATTCTCGCTTGACATTTTCCTCCGTGATGTCTGCAATTAAAAATATCAACATTGAACTGTCCTCCCATCGAAAGTGACTGGGATGATTGGACAGATTTTTTCTGTTTCTGATTGACAATTATTTTATCCTAAGATGTCTTTACCATTGGCTCCAACTTTTCTCCTCCATTCGCAGCTTATCCAGAGCATATTGACGGACTCTTGCACATTGAAATCATTGTGCTCTAAAAACTTCTTGAGCCATTCGTCATTGGTCTTGATCTTAGTTACATCATTGGGATGGAAACTATCTGCAAATGATCATTAATGTAACCATAAAAAATGTTTAACAGAGATGCAAAGTCTGTCATTAAATGTAATTGCTTCAGGACACGACACACGAGCGACATTGGAACTTGCATTTGCTTTAGGTGATATTCATGGAACAATAAAAATTACTCAGCAATCAAGAACAATTGACCGTCTGAATATCTAATTAAACCGCTCCCATTGGCCTTTGAACTTGTATGATTGAAGACCAAAAAGAATTATCGAAATTTTATTGATCTTCCAATGTGATCGGAGTCTCTCTAAGCGGACCGTGCATTTTTTCGAGACGACAATCACAATTGAATCTTAGTTAACAGTTAATCGAACAAACGTTATCTTACTTTCAGACTTACTTGTTTCGTCATCTAGTCTCTTCAAGAATCTCTCTCGTAGTTCGGCAATCTGTTGCTGTACCTCCATTCTTTCGATATATAATTCGAATCCTTGGCGATGACACTTTGACCGGCAAAGAGCAACTGAACCGGAGGGTGATCGTCAGATAACAGAAACGATAATTTCAATGTATAAAAATGAATTGTCCCGAGGATATATATGTCGGTTATGCGCGCGAGGTACAAAGATCGTAACGGTGGAATTTGTTCAAGTCGTCCTAAAACCGGTCTTTACCGATCGCTTTATGAATGACGTCTGTCACAGCGAGGCCGTAAATCCTCATCAAACGAAAGGTACTCGAGAGTACCGTTGGCAGCGCGAAGTGTTTGTCAGTGCCTCGGCCCAAGCTGGAATATTCACAATAAGCTGAAACTGACAGAATATCATTAACGCCAAGTTCGTTTCAGACAAATCTCCATTTCCGGCAAAAGGTAACTAGGCTTCAATAACATAATATGCGTGAATTTCCTATAGTTATAGACTGCGGTTCGGATCGATTTAACTTGTATCTAACAATTTACCAATTTTGTGAATGTACATGAGCCGCAAACTCAGCGACCTTTATCTGTTTGAAAATCTATTTTTTCGACGGAAATTCACGTCATATTTGGAATACGTCAATTTTGATGGGAAAATAGTATTTTCAAATCGGAAATTATCTTTCCCAAGGGTTACATCACAAGCTACATTGTGTACTATATAAGGTTCGAATACATGATGATTCTCTAACTTAGTTACTTTCTGACGGAAATGAGTTTTGGCTGAAATGATAGGCGCTAACGGTGCCGTGTAATTGCACCGTGTACAGTTCTTCGATATAGAGCTGTTTAAAAAGGTCTACTAGTGTTAAAAATGTTCTGTTCTTCAATAAAACACGAAGGGTGTAGATCTTTCGTTTTGTAACTTGTGTCGTCTTTTTTGGTGTTCACTTTAAATCTACTGTCGAGGCGGGAAACTCACTTTCCCCTAGCGATCAGAAGTACGCTCGCTATTGGCTCGTTATTTCCGACAAACCGCAACATCTAGTGTCAGCAAACGGTTACACGATTTTCGTGTAGTTTCAACCGAACAGTTTCCAATCTTACCGATTTCGGCAACATTACCGAGTCCATGCCCGTCGGCTAGGCTAACCTTTTCCATATACTACTCATTGGAGACGGTATGTGTTCTTTTCAAGAATCCAATATTTATCGTGTAATCTTAGCTTTATTAATCCGTCGCTGTGTACCAATTGATAGACATTTGATAAAAGGATCTTTTAGACGCAATATTTATCGTCGATCATCGATAGGATATTAAAATAATTGAGTTACAAGTGAAGACCGTGACACGGTGCTCCGACGGCAAACTGTAGATGGCAAGGTACCTCGGCTAATAGTGTGGTTTTATACTTTGTTGCAGTTTCTCCAAAAGCGGAAGTAAAATGTCGATCCGCCCAGTTTATAGGCCGACGATTGTCAAGAAGAGGACAAAGAAGTTCATAAGACATCAAAGCGATCGTTATAATAAGCTCAAGGTAAATACATAACCTTTCTCAAATCATATGCTTTCGTGCCGCGAAGTAAACAACCTCCAGAACAAAGTCTGGTCCACAGGACCGTTTCGTATTCGATAGCTCGATTACTGCTTTCTGTTTATTAAATCTAATTTGTATGGAAAACGTCTGCGTCTTGTTCATAGGACTTATTTCATAAATAATATAGTAGAGTTCGACGTTATATTACAGGATTAAAGAAAATTAGATCCTAATTCTTTTTTGTTGTTGTAGCGTAACTGGCGCAAGCCCAAAGGTATTGACAACAGAGTGCGTAGGCGTTTCAAGGGCCAGTACTTGATGCCCAACATCGGTTACGGAAGCAACAAGAAGACCCGTCACATGCTGCCGACTGGCTTCCGCAAGGTCCTCGTACACAATGTCAAGGAGCTGGAAGTTTTGATGATGCAGAACCGCAAATTCTGCGCGGAAATCGCTCACGCAGTAAGCAGCAAGAAACGCAAGGCTATAGTCGAACGCGCCCAGCAACTTTCAATCAGAGTTACGAACGCCAACGCGCGTCTCCGCTCAGAAGAGAACGAATAAACGGGAGAGCTTTGTACCATAAAATAAAAATTCGAAAAATCATAAAGCAAATGTTCGTTGTTGAATGAGTTTTTCGATCGCGAAATGGTCAGGAGCCGGAGTAATATATTGGTTCATGCGATCGTCCGTGCGAAGGCGCTATTCCCGCCTTTCCACGATACCTTATCAATGTCCCCCAGAGATTTACGAAAATACCCGATGGCGATGCCATGAATATTCTGTGACTTGAATTTGTCACGATTGTTCTATTTAAGCTTGACGGCAGACCTCGCGGATCGAAGCTTCATCATGCCTGATCTTTCTTTCATTGCGGAAAGGCCAGTTATAGAACTACAGACGCGCCATTAAAAAAAAACTATTCTTAAGCGATCCAATCTATTCTCGCGCATTGGACAAGGCAGCGTTATCCGAAATATCGAATTTATACAAAGGCGTTTGATAAATGGATCTCCGAATCAGACGTGGATTACAGACTTTAATCAGTCGAATCATTTAACGTCCAGTTAACGACTTCTCTGGCCTCCTTTTCTTGGAACGTCGTATAATAAAAGTCTGCTCAGAGGCCGCAGATCTTAGGGGGTAGCCACCCCGTTGCGTGTCTGGCGTTAGCTGACCCACGGTAGAGATTATCGACCCTGCTTGACCGTCTTAACTTACAGGTAGCAGCTCACCACACTTCGTCTTCTATAGCTATGCGGACGCTGTTTTGCATATTTGCCTACCGTCCGTCGAAGGCTCCGATTCGGTAAAATTTTATCCTACAAATTCCTATCATTGTCGTCTTATCATCCCACTCGTCCTGCAATGATTATCATCCCATTATTTTCACCATAAAGGAAAAAAAAATTTCTATGCAACAGAAAAATTCATACGTACCGGATGATGGAAATTATTTCCATAGAACTGTTCCAATAAAAATAGGACACGCAGTTATAATATTGCGTGTTGGTCATGATTTCAAACTCTGTTTCACCCCAGCGAGGGCCGGTATTTCATAGAAAAATCCTATCTGAAATGTGAATAAGCGAGGGCATCGAAGCGGCACGGCGTCACGCAGAATTATCGCCGTCAGGATCGTTTCCCAAAATCATTAGCATTTCCAAGCACGCCATGACATCATTGATACAACGGAGGTTCGTTAGATCGAAATCGTGTACACAAGCGAAATTACATTAAATTGAAAAGGACAAAGAATTAATTGTCCAATCATTGTCCGTATTCCGGCGAGGACGAAATTCAAGGATGGCGTCCGGAGGGACGACACTGACGCAGTAGTAAAGAATTTATGGTCCCAAAATAGCCCTCGATAATGTGTATCTCGAACTTGGACGATTCGTATACAATTCGCATACCTACAAAGGTGGTAAACTATCGCGCCGCCAGGGCCGATATGTAGAGCGTAGGATCCGCGGGTGAGCGGTCGTATGGGGAAATAACCACACAAAGCGCGTGTGGATAATAACGAATCCGCTGCGTGTCCGTAAATCCAATTGCGGTGCATAGAGTCGAACATTGCCGAACGCGCTCGCATGTCATTGCCGGTCGATACAGTAAAGAGATTACCGAGAGTCCTCGGGTCCTTCTTCGCTCGAATTACAGTCCTGTCCGAGCGAAACGACAAGTCAAGGTGCATTTAGGAAAGATTAATTAGAAGGCGGGAGAACGCGAATTTCTAAGCGGCACATGCACAGGGTATGCTGCACGTTTGGCCAGCGTACATGCCGCGTGAACGATATAGTTAGGAACAAAGCGATGTCCGAGAAGCACGGTGTGTAGATCCGCCGACAGCCGAGCTATGGTCAGTACTTGAGCGTAGTCGGAGAAGCGCGGACCGGTTAACCGCGTAGTAATCAACACTCTGCCATCAGTAAAATCGTCGGGAACTCTTTTCTTCATCGATCGAAGCGCCTCCGGCAGAGAGACGCGGAGGCTTTTCAATTAAACTTACAAAAAGAGTTTACGAGTTCGATCCTAGTTCCATAGTGTCAACAAGCGCATCCGTAGATGAGAGGGCATGTGACATGGGAATTTAAACACTTCGAGAACAAGTGATAAAGTTTCTTTAGCGAAGTTGTTGGAAATCTAAAGCTCATCGAAGGCCGTAAGTCTATAATAGTAATTACGCCCAATCGATTAAGAGCGTTGTATAAGCTTTACATAAAAAAACAAAGTAATGACAAGTCTGTAAGTAGCTGGGCGGTAAAAGAATTACCGACGGATCGTTGCGTCTTTCGAACGGATATTTATCGATGGTCGATACAACTCGAAGAATGACATTGTTGGGTGTCGAATCTCTCGAAGATAAAATCGTGCCTAGATTTCGTTCGTAACGTCGGAACGTGATATCCGTTCGGTCGAGTGAATAATAAACAAAGTTTGACGCGGTTTGACGCCGTTGTTTGTAAAACTAGGACATGTATGGCCGTTAACTTATAAACCCTCGAATTATCTCACCGAAAATATCGACCGCGGACGGACAAACTAATACTGTCGGTTCGACATTCTATGAACCGTCATGAATAATAGATTTCGATGAAACATTAAAAAGCGACTACGTAGAGGTTAGCGACTAAGGCCGCCTCCGAAGCGAAAGTAGGAAAAGTGAGAAAATTGTAACAGTCGGGGTTAGGAAGCGTAACCGGGTGGAATTTTTATTGCACGGGTATTCGTCGCCGTGTTGCAATTAATTGTCGCGCTGTATCACATTGTAATAGAACGAAAAATAAAATAAATAGCGCGCGTTCTCATGTGAAGCCTTAGCGCGACGAAAGTTTTCGTCTGCCGGATTCCGTCGCGGCTTCTCGATTTCTCTAACAATGTAAATTTTACTTTGTTACTCGACGTTTTCGATCGGCATAGACCGGCGTTCGCGGAATTTTATTTTTTTCGTGGCACACTCGAACATGGGTGAAATAATGAGCGTGCAATAACGTTGGGGTTTTCACGCAATCCATTACGGTTCAGTGGCCCCCCACCGAGTGCACTCAGGTGTGGTCTTTGTTGCGTTTTCCTGTCGAGGTCCGGAAGTGTCCGGAACGAGAACGACCCCCCTTGCCTCTGCACGAAGAAACCCACCTCGCTTCCAGCACGAATAAGGTCGATATTTATCGTTACTTTATTCCGAGGTGCAAATATTTTTCCAGGTGGCGCATGACTTTACGATACGAGCGAGGACTTTTCTAAGATGCAGTTACTGGCAGTATACTTGAGCGCTCTCATAATCGGTTAGTTCGCGCTCATCTAAGGTCTGCACTGCTATATATATATCAGAGCTGGGCAAAGTACCAAAAAATACTTCAAGTGCAAAGTGCAAAATATTACAATAATTAAAGTATCGATTATTATTATTATTATTATTATTTTCAAGTACTTTTTCAAATAATATTTGCAATTATGTTCATGCAAAATAATTATATAATATTTATGTTGTTATTATTATTTTTTTTCAAGTACTTTTTCAAATAATATTTGCAATTATGTTCATGCAAAATAATTATATAATATTTATGTTATTATTATTTATTTTTTTTCAAGTACTTTTTGAAATAATATTTGCAATTATGTTAATGCGTTACATGGGTTTTTAAGGGAAATGAGCAAAGCAATCTACATATAGCTTTGATATTTACTATTTTCCGCATAGCTTCATGCATGAGAAATTTCGTTCATAGATTTTGCGTCTTCTCATGAAGTTATGCCTAAAATTGTAAAAAAAATTAAGAAGACAGTGCAAATTTGTTTGCAACTATTTTCGTAACATTAATCAATGCTTACGTTTTATAACATTTCAAAGGTCGAACCTAGTAGGAAAATGTACTGGAAATCATGTTCAGGCTATTTTTTAATCTTCACTTTTTTTTTTCGTAGAAAAAAAAATCCATAAAAAATGCCAATCATTTTTTGTGGATGACAAGATACTGTAAACATTTTTTTTCTCCTGAGATAAACTAAAAGGGTACGTGAGAGGGGAAACCCTTTTTTTTATAATGGAATTAAAAAAAAGCAAGTTTGCGTCAAAAGTATGTTTCTTAAAAATTTTAGACAATTATGGATTAAAAGTTCAGAAATTTAAATAGATAATAATGGATCGATAGAAACAAGATAGCATGCTACTCGTCGAGGATTTAAAAAGAAAAAATTCACTGCATAATTGTTAGTGTAGATATAATTGTTAGTGTCTGTTTTATTTTATTTTATTTTATTTTATCTTAAATACTCAACGACGACACGCTGCAGCGTCTCTTGATTCTCGTATGTATGTAAAGAATCCTTGTACTTGACACCTGCTATCGCAAAAAAAGTACGCCGATTACTAAAATAGTAATTCACTATACGCCACATGTAAAAACGTGCGTACAACTGTAATTTCCGTACCGAATTGAATAAAGCACAGTACTTCAAGACTGCCCAACTCTGATACACAAATCCATATATATATATATATATATATATATACATGTAAACATAACCAATAATGACGGTCCAGTAGTAAAGAAATAAAATGGAAGAAAAATAGATAAAAATATGTTTGCGCAGGTGTCGTCGCCGCTGAGATCGTGGCTCAGGCGAGCATAGCTCGAATATCTCGCTGCTCCAAGGAGGACCATCAGAAATGTATCGCTTTAGCTGACCCCCTCCTCAAAGACCCTCACCTTATATTCCCGGACAATATGAAGGACATCGATATGGTCTGCCGGTACGACGAGGGTTATCCATGATTAATCGACAAGTTTAAAGGGCGCTACGTTTGCATACTTCTTTTTTTTAGCACTTGGTCGAGTTTCGTCGACTGTATAAAGCGCTACATAGACGGCTGTTTCTCGAAGCAGAGACAGGAGCAATTCAACTCCGCTGTCGAGCTGCCCATAGCTTCGGTGCATCAGATGTGCTCGGTTTCGACTTATCAGACCGGTAATGTTTCGATTAACCTACCAAAGAATCATTGTAACAGTTTGCCATCCTGTGTATCCTCTCTAATCGTACAAGTTTTTCAGAGTATCTGCAGTACGCTAGTTGCTTGAAAGCGACCGTGATCGATGCGGAACATTGTGGCAATCAGTACGCGGCTCTCGTGGACGAAGTCTCAAAGGGCGAGATGGCGAGAACGAGTCTTTGTTGGTGAGTTTTAATATCGCGACACTGCCTTACCATCAGCCGTTACTCACGTTGGTTATGTTGTTCTTTGCAGTTCGCACTACCACTTCCGCTCGTGCGTTATACTCGAGACGAAAAAGAAATGCGATGGAAGTCAATCCGGTGGCGCTGCGGCGAGATTTTCACGACAAGTGCTCGACAAGGCTCTGAGCTTTTTGCAAGATCAATGCCAAAACTACATGTAAGCATCGACGATCGATAAGTTGTCGTTCATATTTATCGATAACCCGTGATGTCACTTCCGGTTGTACGATGTCAATTTTTTACCGCAAACGACAACGCCGTGGACATCTTTCGACAATGTCGGTGACGTTATTTCTGGTTCGACAATCTGTTTTTTTTTTTTACCGGAAATGACTTTACAGTAGAAATGTTTTGGTAATGTGCTCAGCAACGTCACTTCCGGTGAGACACTGAGACTCTCGAACCGTGACTGCGCAAAAAAATTTCGGAAATTTTTTTGTTACTCGTTTTGTTTTGTATGTTGCGCAGCCCGAACAACGCCGACTGCCCGAGCGCGGTCACGGAGTCATCTTCATCTCTGGCCGTGAGTCCTCTCGACGATGCTTCCCTTGGAAATCGAGAGGATAGAGGGCGATCCTATTCCAGGACTGCCTCTACGGATAATTATGCCGGGCAAGCCAGTACGTTTTACAGGGCCAGTACGGATTCTGCACATCCGTCGTCGTTCCGCAGCCCCGGTCGGGCCCTCAATATCTACCCAAGTTAGTATCTTTGGGATATGTAACTAAAAACTATAGATCGCTTATTTATACCTCGCGATGTGATGCAGCTCAAGAAACGGACAACGACAGTCTGGACAACAGGGCCGCACCTACGCGGCTCTCGACGGAATCGGGAAGCCAGAAAATCTCCACTCCCCAGGAACCAACACCTGCATCGAAAATTCTGAATGAACCTGAAGAAAAGATACAGGTCGGTCAAACGAAAAACACACCAGCTGAACCGCCAGAGGAGCCCGGTACGAGGACAAAGATTTATACTTGATGAAACTTTCGTTGATTGCATCTTTAACACTTGCAATAATGTTTAACAGCGATCGTTGTAACGCAGCGTCCGTCCAACTACGGGAGAGGAATGTCCTGGGCGTCACCGACAGCTAAACCGTCGACGGAAATTCCAGCTTGGGCGACCAGCACTTGGCTGGCATCGAACCAAGTAAGAAGTCAGAAGGCCACTGAGCCACGATTCCACGACGAAAGACTCGCCGCTCATACGAAATTATTCCAGATACCAGTGACCGACGAGGCTTGGTATCCTGCGGCCGGGAGTTTCGGAGGAAATAACATCGACGAGCCGAATCAGCAGGGATTGTCGAAAAACGGACAGTCGGGTCTGAGATCCGAGCTACTCTATCTCGCTGTTATTTCTGTTATCTTTTACTTCTTGTAAAAAAATCAAAGCCTAGTATCGCAAATTTTATCGGCATAGCATCATCATTAGAAGAGAAACATACGAGCATGGCAATACACTTTTGACAAATCGAATAAATTATTCAACGCAATATATCGATGGACCAAAGGCAGACAGGCTTAGGTGCTGTGTTTGAAAAATTTGCGAGATTTAAGAGCCAAAAGGGTGTAAAAGGACTTGCACTCGATAGAGTTAGAATGTGTGATACAAGAAGATCTAATTGCAACAGCGCATGCGCACATGTCTGCGACTTATGCTCCGTTAGTGTTAGTCCATCAGTATAATTCGTTGTCGAATTAATAACTCCATAATTTTCGTTTTGTACACGCTTCAAAACGCAAAGTGTATACGTCCGACTGGATATTATGTATTTAGATAGATTCGCCATAATTGTAATAACGACGATGACGATGTATGCGACGTTGAGTGCGTCACTGTTAATAATACCAATCTTCTTGTATTGGTAAATGGAATTTTGTTTATTACGCTATTATATAACAAATAACAATATTAATCACAAACTTTAAACTATAAATGTGTATTTATTATCTATCTGTCCTGCCAGGCATTGTGTTTGTGTGTGTGCATCTAAGAGCCATTTCACAGATATATAGGACGTTCCTGGCGAATCGATCATTATTTGCAAGCTAAAACAACGCCGCAACAAATTCATGGAGGTTCACGATTTACATTTCCTCACTAGTCGCGATCGGTAGTGAACGATAGAATTATAGAAATATTAATTCTGCACTGTTAAGCAAGTACGAGGCCACAATAGTTCTATATTTACGGATGTGGAACGTTCGCAAAACGGTAATTTGGATTCGATAAAAAGTATTGTAATGGAAGAGAGGAGCGCGGATGTATTATACATTAATCCGCAAAATAATTATTCTCCCACCCCCTCCCCTTCGAGAGACTATAATACTAAATTGATATTCCTGTTTAGGTTTGACTTAACAGATTTTAGTAATTAAGAAACTCATGAATACTAAAGACGACTGTTGTGCATGCAAATGTGAAACTCGTATGCTCGGTCGTCAGGGGTTACACAATGTCGATGATCCCGGTGTAACCGCTTAGGACTTTAGGTATGTATAGAATACAATAAAATACATCGATCCTTAACAAATTATCTTATCGAGGTGATTCTTTCATTTTTTTTCCTTTTCTCCTTCTTTGACTAGGATTGCTCCTTAGTGAGGTCTATACATATCTCTTAATCTATATACTATCGTCTTGATAACTTCCAATTGCCTGACATTCGATCTTTATGCTTTTTGTTGCTGGTTGTGTATAACCTTATCAGTGTAAAAGTGTTAACAGTAGTTACTATGTTATTTAACACGAGTCATGAACAAGACGCACCGAGGCGTTTCCTTCTTTTTTTAAGTATATACAATGTATACAATGTGGGTGTATGCGCATGTTGAATATAAATACATAACGTGAGATATATTTACGTCGTTTAATCTGAACTATTAATTGGGTGTATATTTTCTCTTCAATATGTATATCCTAATCGTGAATATTGTTGTTTTTTTTTTTTAGACGATCGACGACTCGAAGCGTTGAAGAATCGCGTGTGAAATATCGAAATTGATGTTAAGTCATGACGAATAATCGAGTTCGGTTTTCTTACCATAAAAAAGTAGTGTTTATTACTCATCATATGCTCAACTTTTTCTCTAATCAACTCATGATTATTAGTACATTATTTCACAACGCTTTTCCTACGTAGACGTCTTCTCGTTCGTCCCCCCGTTCACTCACAAGCAAAGGAAACCCCACAGTACAATACTCGAAGTAAATGCGTATTAATCGAATTGAAGCACAAATCCTGCTGTGTGATGCAGCAATCAGAAAAACTATGAAAGAATAGAACTAATCGGATCAAATAAGATCGGAGGAAATTAGTTAAATGATTTTTATATCCTTTACTTGTAAGCTGTCGTTTGGCCGCGATTATCTCACATATCCTCAAATTCGACGTACTAAGCCGTCTCAGTCGTCCCACTCGTCGTCGTCTTCGCTCGTACCGCTAGTCGAGTCTTGGCTATCGTTGCCGAGGGCGCGCGATCGCTCAGCGAGAGCTCTCGATAGGGCACCCGCCAAGCCCTGAGGCTCCACGACCGCACTGGGTTTCGTTTTCGTAGTGACGCGCTTCAGCTCAATCCCTTGACGTATCTGGTTGAGAAGATCGTTTCTTGTGTCCACAGCTGGTGGTGGCTTCGCTTCCTGTTGACTAACTTTCTGTACGTCGAATCAGAGAAAAATACGTCAGGTAGGATCATAAAGCCGTAAGCATCTTAAATCATCAATCAGAAAGCATTTTATATAACTCAGTGAGGAGAGGGCGGTTTTGCGCACACTTCGCCTAAAACCCCTCTTATCACACCTTGGAAAATATAATTTTGCATGAACTAGCAACACTCGCCTTCGGCTTGTGTTGCAACTCGCACACGTCAGAAAAAATATCATCGCACTAGTATCGTAATATAACAAAATGTACATTTCTCTTCCCTACCTTGAGAGTAGTTCCACTCCTGATAGACTCCATGAGCTTTGGTCTAATGTCAGATATGTCTCCATTATTGTTGTACGATGCATCGGCATTGCTGCTTCCGGTGTCGGTGATACTTAGGTCTGGAAGAGGCGGCGGAGGTGGTGGAGGCACGTTGCTACTGCTCGAACTTGTTGACGAACTACCACGCGCCGGTGGCGGAGGCGGAGGGGGCGGAGGAGGCAACTGTGGCGCGGGCGAGTTGGACGGCGGTGGAGGCCGCGATGGAAGTGATCTATGAACGGGAGGAGCACTCGGAGGAGCGGGTGGAACGTTCGTTCGCAGAGGAGGCAGCGGACGAGCGGTTCTCTGATTCTAAAATCGGAAGGATACTTTAAAGTATTGCGGAAGCTGAACGATTTCATACGAGGAACGGTACAATTTGTCTTACGCTATTGGATCCTGGACTCGCAGTGCCTGGCACGGTTCTCGCGGGTATTGGCGGAGGTACGTCGAGTCCCGGTGGCAGAGGCGGAGGCTGGCTGCCGCTTTGCGAATTGCCAGTTGGGGTTATTTCGTTCTGTATCGCCTTCAGTCCTCCGTGTGCCTCGATGAAGTTGTAAATAAACTTTCGCGTACTCTTGCTTCTCAGTTCTTGTTCCGAGACACCGACTTGTTTGAAAAATTCGGTAAGCTGCGAGACGACGCTGTCCACTTCGAGACCCTTGGTATTGGCGTTCCATCCCATGTGCGCGAGATGCCTGAAATGTTAAAGGTTTACGGGTCTCGTTGAATGGTCAAGCTGATCGACAGACGTCTCGCAAAATCGCGCCGCTCAATATTATCGTGGCTAACCTAAAGTCCGAAGGTTGACCGATGTCGGCAGTCGTTAGTTTCTTCTTGCCGTCCTTTTTGTCCTTCTTTTTCGTTTTATACATCGAACTGCTCGACACACTACGATTGACACCGATACTGGACGGTGACCCATTGAGCATGTTCACGTTCGTCGCGGACGTAAAGCCAAACGTCGACGAGCTGCTCGGACTCTTTCGTGGCAGCGTGACAACGCGATTTTGCGATTCCTGCTCCATTCTTGCACTTCTCTCTTGGCGCCGCTGCCGATTGGCGTTGAGCTTTCCTAATAGCGCATTCCTTTGGGAGGGAGAAATGCAAAATACAAAAGTTAATATTTGTCTTTTTTCGGAGGAAAAAATTTATATCTATCGATCATTAAACAACGTTTCAAGTACAACAGTTTGATGCAAACATACCTTAGAACACATGCTTCTGTTTCGTCGGCAAAATTGAATGCAATCATGCACTCCTCTCCCTCGAATGTATGAAAATACGACATGGGGGCCTCGTACTCCATAAAGTTGTATACTTCGTGTTCCCACAGCATTGCGAGTCGTTGCAAACAATAAAGTCTGAAGAAGAAGCTGCGTCTTGCATTGTCTCTTATCAGCGTCATAATTCCGGTGCACTTCTTTATCCATTCTCTGTGCAACGGCGGTTCGGTCAGGTATAACTGAATTACACCGGCAGCCAGGCACTGTCAAATTTAACGATGAGTCCATAAATTTTCATGTTCACCTTCTAAAATATAATGGTGAGGTTGCAATCTTGAAGCAGTCAGGACCATTTCGAGTATGGCATATGAGTCACACAAGAAATATTGCTCCACCAGGAAATACCACTGAAGTAGGACATGAAATCTTTCAATAAAAGAATGTAATTCGCCAGTGGCCATGATATGGAGGGCAATTACATATTATTCAGTCTGACAGAAATAAAAATTCATTGAAAAAAAATATTGAGTGTAGGTGATCTATGTAGGTCAACACTGAAATGACTCAATTTATGCAGTCAGGCATAGTTTCTGTTTCTCGTAATCTCTCACCTGACAACGATTTCCAATGAGCTTGAAAATGATCTCGTTTTCGTCGCGACTCAGAAGGACGGACCCTCGATTCTCTTTTGCCCCCGTTGACTTCATTTTCTAATCGGAAATTTGCTCCTCCGAGGTTATGTTCATCAGTTTATCTAGTCGTGATATGTAACCACTCAACACATCGCGTATAGTTTTTTGTATTTTTTAAAAATCAAAGCGGACTGTCAATATAGTCCTGGCAAAATTTTACCGCAGTCTCGTTGACTCGTGAGTCATCATTCTCTCGCCTAATCCACTCTAGTGTAGTGACATTTATCTATAATATCAGCAAACACCACCCACGAAGAACCGTCTGAGCAGGAAACTCGAATGACGGTTGATGACATTTCCGTGCATCCGGTTCAGTGGACCTTGTGTGCCGTCATCCCTCTCATAACCTCACCTTAAAATGACGTTCGGGCGGATGCGCACGAATTATTATTATATTCTCATTTGACAATATATTCCGATGATCTCGCACATTATCCGAACAATCGATTAACTAATGGGAAATAAGCCGTCTCGGAACACATTACGGATCATTGAGTGCCGAAGCATGTACGGAGATCGGAACCTAACGCAATTGATTGGACAGCCTCGACGAATATTCATTCGACAATTTAGAAGACGATTGGAATTGCCTTTCTAAAATATATTAGGCCCGCCCGATCCCAAGCCTGATGTCTACTTTACGTAGCGCTGCCGCGCCGAGACTCCCATATGTGTATGATTTCTTGATGGAGCGCTATAACTTTATGCCTCCGAAAAGGTGCGTACAGAGCGTTGCAGTTCGGCTATTGAAACGCTGAATTAATGTACGCTCGTACGCGCCATCTGGCGTTTCATGATTTGTCGTGAAACACGCATAGCTACTCTATCAAAATATTACGCACGTGCGAAATTTATAATCTTGTGTGCGAAACGCGCAATTCAATTTCTAATCGGTGAGAAAGCGCCCCGGCCTGATTGTAGAATTCGAATCGGTCGTTCTGTTTTCTTACGGTTAAAAACACTGCGCGGGTGAGCCTAGTTAAGGTCATTGTTTTTCACTCGTAGTACCTTTTGTTACCGGCTTTTCGAAATCCGTGTTCGTTACACTTTAACCTGTTCTTCAATTTTTTGGCCCGTGCAGACTGTTATTTGAGAAAATAAAAATATAAATTCGTGCACGACCATGGCGAAAAGGAGACCTGTTTCCTGCGGGCTGGACTTCAGTGCTGTACCTGATTTAAATAACTGCCTGTTTGCCGCAGACTCCACAAAGTAACTACAAACATTTCACGACACTGTTTTAATCTCAACAACGCTTTTCTGACTTTATGTTCCTTGCAGATTCGAATTTATTTCTGTGCCGTTGGTACATCCGCTGTTCAAGAGAGAATTTGTATCTGGACCAGCCAAGAATCGTCCGGGTCCTTTTACTCGACCAGACATGATTCTCTGTAGCTCAGGTAGAGTCAACGTCCATCTCCATTCCCCTATAGATTTATGTATTTAATTTTGGGGATACAGGTTGAATTCAATCTGAACACATGATCATTTTATATGCAGACTGGAACAATCTGGTGATAGGGAAACTATCTCCATACATAGACGTCGATTCTAAATATCCTATTGTCAAGGCAAACAGTGAGCATGCACTATATCAAGAGTTGGCTCTTGCTTCACATTTGGCCTTACCCGCAATCATTTTCAAGCTGAACAGTGGAATAGATGAAAATGCTAATCTGGCTCGTATTATGAATGACAAAATGAGCAACTCTATGTTTCAGGTAAGTCAGGTGAGTCAAATGATTCAATGTTTTTTATTTATCGTAGACATTTTTTTGAAAATAGTTGTTCGACTCTATTTTGAGTATGCAGCGAGGCTCGAGTTCAATGGAAAAACGTAAAAGTAACATTCGTTTGGTGTGACCTGACTTCTGGTCGAAAAATCAGTTTGTGCTTGTTACAGGTTTGGGTACAAGTACCGATGGAGAATCCTGCCAAACGGGCGCTCTTCTACAGAGGCGAGGAGGATGCGAGCCTCGAGAGTCCTTGGGAATGGTGGAACTCGTTCAGATCCTTCTGCGACTATGATAGGAAATTAGGTGTCGCCTTGGTGATCAGTCACGATCTACCAGAATCGGACGAATCAGAGCGATGGCTTGGCGAGCCGGTAAAATGTTTAATTTTACCGACAACGATATTCATGACCAACAAGAAAGGTTACCCGGTATTGAGCAAAGCTCATCAGAATTTGTTAAAAAAATTCTGCTCCTTCGAGATACAATTTATATTGACAGGCGCGAATCGCTATCAGAGTATGAGCTTCTATCACAAATATCTGGACTATCTGTGGAAGGTAATAAATTCAAATTGTTTGTCCGTTGACATGTCCAATAATATCCATACTGCCAAAACAAATTCAAATAAGTCTTACTTAAAATATCAAATAAATATTGGTATACAACGGGTGATAATAAGAATTATTTCAGAGCTGGCACAGCAACGGAATCGTCGAGATGTTCGCCAGAGGTTACGAAGACTTTCTACAGTGTCCTCTGCAACCCCTGATGGACAATCTCGAGTCTCAGACGTACGAGGTGTTCGAGAAAGATCCTGTAAAGTACTCGGAGTATCAGAACGCTATTCGCAGAGCCATGTCGTTGATCAGTCAAAGACGCGAGGTCCAAGGTCAGCCAATGTAAGGAGCAAATTATAGAGGAAGCATGGTCTCGTATCGATAAATCGCAGGGGAATTGAGCGAAGGATTAATTTTGCAGAATCGTGATGATCGTTGGAGCTGGAAGAGGGCCTCTGGTGCGCGCTGCTCTTAATGCATCGCAATTGGCAAGGAAAGAAGTAAAGGTTTATGCCGTTGAAAAAAATCCGAATGCGATTCTTACGTGAGTATAAATAAAATTTGCTTATGGCGAAACATTGGTGAGACGAATCAATTTTCAACTGATTTTTTGCGCATAGTCTTCAGGCTCTCAAAGAGGAGATGTGGGCGGACAAGGTGACAGTCGTGTCTTGCGACATGAGAGAATGGCAGGCGCCTGAAAAGGCTGATATATTAGTCTCGGAATTGCTGGGGTCGTTCGGAGACAACGAATTGTCTCCGGAGTGCCTGGATGGCGTTCAACGTTTTCTGAAAGGTAACGACCAATAATACTCTCTCCGAATAATCTATCTCGACTCCCGATATCGTTCACTAACTCGAACGTTTATCGACAGACGACGGTGTGAGCATACCGAGCTCGTACACATCTTACGTCAGTCCCATTCAATCGTCGAAGCTCTACAATGAGGTGAGACAATGCAGAGACAAGGACAAAAATCCTCTTGCCCACTTTGAGACACCATACGTCGTTCACTTGCAAAACAAATACGTGATAGCGAAACCGGAACCCCTGTTCACCTTCAAACATCCGAATAAAGGTACGGATACATATTTTTCGATGTACAGCACATTTCTTCCGCACCAACGGATCTGACTCCTGCATTATTTTTTAGACGAATTCATCGATAACTCTAGATACGCGGTGAAAAAGTTCAACGTCACGCAAAACGCTGTGCTCCACGGATTCTCCGGTTACTTCGACGCCGTCCTGTTCGAAGACGTTCAATTGAGCATAAAGCCGAACACTCACAGTCCAGGAATGTTCAGTTGGTTCCCGATATTCTTTCCCATCAAGGTTTGACTTATTGGCAATGTGTTATCAACGTGAAAGTCTTCCTCCAGCAGTTAAACTAACGCGTTTTCTGTTGTCTAAAACTAGGAACCAATGCATCTAAAAGCCGGCGATGAAGTCGTCGTGCACTTTTGGAGAAGATGCAATACCAAGAAAGTTTGGTACGAGTGGTGCGTGAGCAAGCCATCGCTCACGGCGATTCACAATCCAAATGGAAGATCGTACACTATCGGACTATGATTTATTAAATAATTCGTAACACACGATTGATACATTTCCCGCATTTGTCCTTCACGTTTGTTGTTGTCGTTACAGTATTATTTGGATACGATCGACTCGTACAAAAATATTGGACGTCATGAACTGTTCGTCGATCGTATATGGTGCATCACGACAATAATATCAGTGAGCCGGTATTAACTATCATTATTAAATAAATTTTTGTGATAAGTGAAGAGAATGGTACGCGAGTGTGTAATGAAATCAAAATTTTGTCTTATGTCTCTGTCGATGATAATTACTTGGTTGCGGCGCACCTATTTTTCATTTCTTTTTTATTCTGTTCGTTAAGTCGCTACCGCCTGTCTCAAAACTGTTAATGCCAGCAACAACCAACATCTCGAAAGGAAGAGACTCGGCGTTCGTTGTTCCTAGAGTCGATGTGCATGTTTCTCTCGAATTCCGCTTCAATCGTTCGTAAACTCTGTCCCGAACTCGAGGGTCATCGGAGAATTTTAACAATGACGATAAGACGAATTACGTGTTATCTGTTCTGACTTATCGACCTCACGTGATCGAGAGACGTTGTGGCCTCAATGTATCCTTCACACATGCTTTTAGATATCGGGTTTGAGAAAACGAAAATAATTACAACATCAAACGAGTTCGAGAGATTGTTAAAACCGTTCCTTGCACTCTCGACCGTAGAATGCAAAAAGTTCGTAGTACCGAATTGAAAACATAAATGATGTATAAAAAAAAAATCGGTCGGTTGAGAAAGCTGGAAGCTTTGAGTTTGGAGCGCTTATCGATTGGTCGCACGATAAGAGGGGTCGACGTGACGCCACGCCGCGAGCGGCTCGAAATCCGGGGACCGGCCGCCGAGGTCGGTTGTTGAGTTTACATCATTCGTTTGGCTCACGGCGTTGCGTGCGTACTACGAGCTTCTTCTGTTACGGAAATAACGCGAGAACCGCAGTCACGAAGGAGAGCAAGCGACACGTGATATCCAGGACTCCGCCGTCTTCCCTTTAGTTTGACGCTTTAGAATGACGCAATTGGTGAGGCAAGTGGTGAGGACCACAATCAGGACGATCGCCGGAACGCATGGCTCAAGGTTCCTCGCTGCTGGTGTCGGTCCTGCGAAATCCTCGATTTTCCATGCCCGATCCGTCGGTACAACAGATGCCGCTAGAGCAGCAGGTAAGTTTGCTTTTGACGGATTAGCGATAATTCAAAACCCAACAGAATTGTTCCGAATCGACGTTCGCTGCTTGTCGTTCGCAGAGAGATGGTACACGGACAAACACGAATGGGTCGAGGTGAAAGGAAAAATTGGCACCGTAGGAATCTCCGATTACGCTCAGGAAGCTTTGGGCGATGTGGTTTTCGCCCAACTGCCAGACGTCGGATCTACGATACAGAAAGACGGTGAGTCTTACCTCGGCGAATCTATAAACTTCTCGACGATTGTTTCAATGACTTGTGTTACATCGTGAATAAGAAAAATAATCGATTCGACAGACGAATGCGGAGCTCTTGAGTCGGTAAAAGCGGCATCGGAAATAATAAGTCCGGTGAGTGGCAAAGTAGTCGAGGCGAACGAGGCGGTAGTCAGCAAACCCGGGCTCGTAAATTCGTCGTGCTACGACGAAGGCTGGTTGTTCAAAGTCGAACTGGAGAATCCCGAAGAGATTAAGAGTCTGATGGACGAGAAATCGTACGGTGAATACCTGAAGACCGATCCGCATTAGCAAGCGTGGAACGATTATTTTAGTCAATGAATGCAGCGGCGGTTTCTCGGACGAACTGGTGTACTAATGTAGATAAGTCTATGTCACAACTTGACGAGGAAAAATATTCGATACTCGAAACGACTCGACGACGCGGCTCGGCCGATACGGCAGAACGTTGGATTATCCGAGCCGCACCGGGGGCAAAGTTTCTCCACATGTCACATGTAAACATTTTTTAAATCTTTCACAAGCATCCACAATTTGTACGTATTTGTTAATATCGAGAGAATGATAAACAATAATGATTCGAAAATCGTAGTATAGACGAAAGCACAGCGGCGTGTCATACACGCCCTTCTTGTATGTTAATAATAAAGATATATTTACAATCAATTGCGAGTATTTGTTTTCTACATAATTTACAATAGCCAGACTCTCGACGACAGCGATGACAAAACGTCAAACTCCACTTCCTGCTTTGCTGAAAAAGAAAAAGCGAACGAGATTCAGACATTCTTTATTCTCTATGTCTTTCGTAATTTTTTTTTATCCTCGAAAATAACGTTGGATTGGATCTTAGTAATCACATCGATAGTTTTCTTATTTTTTGTTGTTTAGTTAAATTAGATCATTTCCCCAATTATAATTGGTAACTGTACATCAAATATTTCACACAATGTACAATAAAACACCGTAGATATTCTTGTACTCGCTATTTGTTTACAATTTGTAGATGAACAATTTCGTAAACGGAGTCGATCGGACGATTAAACAAGACGGACGCCTAGAGAGAAAGAACAAGACAGGCTTCGATTATCGTTCTCGGAGCGCGGGAGTGTCCGTATTGCGTTTTTTTTTTTTTTTTTTTTTTTTTTTTTTTTTTTTTTTTTTCGAGCTTGTCTAAATACAGACGGGGGTGTTAAGGGCGATTGCGGTGGTTCCAAAATTATCATACCGGCCACGTTCCTGCGACAGCGGCCCTTTCTCGAAGAAGCAAGGATGTGGTTACAATAAATTAAACAAAGATCGTCTTATCGTTTAAAAAATATTTCTACCCAAACAGCAAAACGATTATTCTCCCCAGCCTCGGAGGCAGAGCTTCAATGAAACGGCTACACAAATGCAGGTAATTATGGACAATCCACCGACTCCAAACGAGTTGCTATCTGGGTATCTTCTCTGAGGTATGCGGTTTACTAAAGATGTAAAAGTATAAAAACTTAATATACTTATAAATGGAGGTAGTCATTCGTGTCAGAGTCACAAAAATAGTCAGTGGGAGAAGTGTTGTGCCCTTCGCGAAAATTGGCATTTTGGGGAAGTGAGGGAGTGGTAAGGACGATGGGAGAATGTCGACGAACTGGACGATTTGAGAATTTGGAAACCCGTCATCGACGTTATTCTATCTCGTTGATTTTTCAATGTTTTTATGAATCTACAAGGCGCACGAGGATCCTCCAATGTGGGAAAAATTATCCCCAAGTAAATCATAATCTATGATTAATTCTGAAAAATGTACAGGCTTAGTATACAATGCTCGAGCTATTTTTTTTTTTTTTTTAGTAATTGTAGCTATCGTAGTCGCAATTTTAGAGGAGCTTTTTGTTTCATCAAATCGTAAGACATTCAGGTACATTCCCGTTGCGCGCACGAAACTCGTTGTAACTTTAACTGGACCTCGCAAATGACACATTGGTTTTTTTTTTTTCGACAGAAGGAGACACGGAGAGCGGAGGATCATCGTTGCCCGTCGTCAAAAATTCTTTGAGACCCGTTGAATTCCCGTTTCTAGCGCATACAATAAAATCGATGGCTTAGGTACCACACAGGCGTCGATGTTCTCGACCACCTTCACAGCACTGAGAAAGAATTTGCCTGACTAACGACTAAACAATAAATCAATTAGTGAAAAATAACTGTAATTTCTCTTTCTCCTCGTTTTATACCTTAACATTCAGTAAATATATCTCGTATGCTATATTTTAACAACTGCAATAAGACAATGATTTATCTTATTTCGTATATTCAATCAAAGCTTAAGTGGCTAATAATAATATAGTAGTAGCTAGATAATATAGGACCACATAAACCTTGCTCCAATGATTCTTTTATTTCTTTCTTAAACATAAGTTTTCATTATGGTACAATATACAGTAGTAAAATATGTTAGCAATTCGTGGTTATTTTCGTGATTTTTTTTGTCCGCCACCTATTTTGAAAAGAAAAAAAAAAGATTGTAAATAATAAAGAGAAATACATTGAATAAGATTCTCTAAAAATTAGTCAAGACATTAAGTAGCTAATGATTTTTTTCTCTCTTTCAGTAAGCAACAGAAATATATTTATTTCATTAAACTATACACAAAATATCATAATTACATATTTAACATGTGTTTCTTTTTTTTCATCCTCTGTAATCTATACAACGTAAATTGGAATGTGTTAACTAGTATTTACAATAATAGTAGCCCTGCTTGTTGTGCAAGTGTGAGAAAAATGCAGATTTGTTTTGTTTTTCGTAGGAAGTTCTAAGGATGCCCAGGTGGCCGTTCCGACTAGCGTTCGGGCTTGGAATCTTTCATCCGCGAACGTTCGATTATCGAACGCACGAAAGACCCTGACGCGATCGCATTCTTTCGCCATCACATGCAATTTTCACTGTCACTCAAGTATGCCCATTGAATCCCTTGCAAGTAGCACAAATGGCCCATGGAGCTCGGATCGCTTTGCTTCTTCGATTCGCATTAAAACAACTCCCGTTATCCAGAATATTTGATTTCAGTGAGAGCAAGGCTTCAGTGGTATGCTTAAAAATAATCGCCTCTATTTATTAGAAAAATAGCTTTATTTATTTAGACAAAAGTTGCCTGCCCTTTGACCAATATTTTTTTTTTATTTATTTTTGTTTTGTTTGTATGTCTGTTTTAAACCACCCTTTGTACTGTTTTCAAGGCATCTCGCTTACTGTTTTCCCTGCGCTTTGTGTGTTTTAGCTACGCCGCGATAGGCCCGCTCGAGGCATTACGCGCGTTGCATTTATTCACCCGTGGATACATCTCTAAAACTTCAACATCGAATATAGAAAATATATGTCGTTATGTTTTTTTTTTTTTTTTAATATTTAGATACGCTTCTGTTTTCCCTTTCTCGCTCGATTTACTATACATATGCTGTGTATAGATGTAATGTATGTAAGTTTCTATACTTGATTTGTTTTCATTGCATAGATATTTCGCGAACCAATCGGAGACAAAGAGTGTCTATCTTTTTTTTTTTTTTTTAATTTTCGGTTTCGTGTACTTTTTCTGTGAGGGTGTAGAGAGTAGAGAGCCTCGCTGCGCGTTCAACTTGGTCCGATTACCTAAGCGGCTCTTGCTCTCGTTAGGTACTTTTGAGGTACGAGTTCGTTTTATTTTTTTACTTTTTTCTTTCGGGGCGTTACTACCGGGACTTAAAGAGTAAAGACTACGACTACACCGGGAATTTTTCGTTCCTGATCCATTGGCCGATTCCCTCGGTCAGCTTCACGATTCACCGCAGCTAACGAGCCGCCCGAACTCAACACTCGCAATGTCAAATTTATTCGGACCGTGGGCGATCCAATCGATCCCGGTGTAGCCGTCGCCACAGAGCGACGAGTTTGTTGCCGCACGGCTACGAATGAACTTTATAGTTCGGTCCTTTCATTTCCTCTTCGCGTGAAGCATCTCCATGAGAAGGGTCTGGGTTGGGGCACCACCGTTGCAGTGCTTCTGATATAGATGATCCTCGCCTCTGCTCGCCACAACGTGAATCTCCGGTAATACTGCTAACAGCTTGTTGAATTTATCCTGCGGCAGAAGAGAATAACCGATTGTTCGTATTAGCGAATTGTGCCGGACGATTGTGCATCCTATATTATCGTCGAGCCCATAAACTGTTATGACACGCGCAGTACCATTACACAGCCTCTCCCAGTCTTGCAACGTAACTTGAGTATGCGAAGGTTGATCGTAGGGATGAGTGTGCGTTTATGCTGCAGTAGGACATCGAATCCTGAACCGCTGACGGTTTCTCGTCGTGACGATGATGCATCACGAGTGAACAACTTACCGGTATCGGTGGATAACAAGTCAGGGTGTAATCCAGGAGCGCCTGTTGCACTTGCTCGTGACCCTCCTGAACGTGCTTCTTGTTAACTAGACCACGGACATCTGTGAACATCGAACGACATGCGATTAGCTTCGCTTTAATTAATTTATTAGAATTTTTTTTTGTGAAAACTGGTGCATCAATTTAAAACAGCACTTGCGATAAAAGATAAATAAATTTCTACAATGAAATTTAAGATGGCAGTATATGCACAAAAACTCTCAGTGAAAGAACAGTAAATTTAACAAGAATTTTTTTTTTGACTAACCGTGATTGAGCAGCATTAGAAATTTTATGCAGATGTAATCCGAGAGGTCGAACTTCAACTCCTGGAGTTTCGTGGAAAGATCGTTGAAGAGATCTGCCAGGGAAGGTACACCGAGTAGGCCGAGACAGAGGAGATCAAATTTTTGGCCGTTGTGAAGTGTCGTTTCGTCGGGCAGATTGTTGTGTAACCTCTGATGAAGATGATCGAGCACCAGCATATCAGACCACGAGTGTTGCAGCAACTTCATTTGGTCGTCAACCTGCAAAAGTTTTTCAAGCGATTAGTTCGTAAGATCAGTACATTTTATATACAATTGCAATGAATTATTCATGAACTTGTACTCTTATAGTATATTTTTTTATCACAATTGTACGTGAAATTTAATATACCAGCGTTTTTAAATGAAAACTTCCACTATTTTTTGACAGCAAACTTATTTTGAAATTGATTGATCAGGTACGAACAAAACGCGGGAGGGAAACGGTTTATAAATGTTCGATACAAGCCGCGCCGTAAGTATTCGACAAGAAACGATTGCGAATTATACCGTGGGCCCCCACATTGGGCCGGCTACAGTAACCTAGAAACGTATCTTGTTGTGACCCAGATATGAGGCGATGCTTGAAATCATTCAGAGATTGTGCAACGCAGCCGCCGCTGTTGCCGCTGGGTTACCTCACATCCCTGCGCGAGCTCTACCAGCAGCAACATACGGCGGTTGTCAGAGCGACAGTGGGCAAGTCGACGAGGCAAAAGGCTCATTCCTCGAGGAGGACAAAATAGCGACAGAAAACTATTCACAATCTTATTTTTTTCCCAGTATTTTTTCTACACTCTTTCCAGAGCATCTTCAACGAAAAGCAAAGGTAACTATCATTGCAAAGTGCCAGAGCGCCGAGAAAAACACCGTATTTAACGGGCACCCGTAAATACATATTTATTTAGTTTAAATAAATATTTACGCACCGATATTTATCAAATAAATATTTCGAGTAAATATTTAATTGTGCCGCACAGGCGAGTGATTTTTCTAGGTTGGCACAGAGCGGTCGAAGAATTACAGAAAAAAAAAAAAAAAATATGACCAACCTTGAGATCCTTAAAGAAAACGGAGTTTCTCGCCCAATCGACCTGCGAGAAGAGATTCTGGTCAAGCACTTTGCACATTAGTTCGAACAAGTCCACTTCACACTGATTGTACGTTTGATTCTGCAGTAAACCGAAGAGCGACGATTGCCACTCGCGATCGTCCACGGATTGGACAAAGTCTCTGATCATCGGACTAGTTTTGAGGGTGGCGGTCGAGGGCGCCGGTGCCCCGCTCGCCGCGTGTCCACCCTGGCTGGACTGTTCGCCAAAGTTGAAGGCCTTGGGACTGGAGGTAGTGGAGTTCGCCGCCCATAATTTACCGTCCAAACTTGGATTCGGATTGTAGAGGTGATTGCCGCCGGTTATCGCCGGCTGGGACGACGGTGCGATCAGCTGATGCTGTCCTGCACCACCGCCGCTGGAGCCACCGCTGCCGCCGCTTCCCGGTTGCGTCGTGACGAGGCCAGCCGCCACCGCAGCCGGAGACGGACTCGAGTCCGGCGACGAGGTGAGACTCGAAACCTGAGGTATCTGGATCTCCTGCTTTATGTGAAGGAAGGGCGTCACCGACGACGAATAACTCGACGGATCGCCGAGGCTTCCTCGTATCGTCTGGAGCGCCAGTTGCCGTTGCCGAAGAAGCTGAAGTTTCCTCGCCCGGTCCCTCTTGTACATCGGCCCGAATTTGTTTCTTCCACCGCGCATCCTGTCCGCTCGAACAGCTGAGAAAATAAAATAACACAAAAATTTATCGATTAGTAACGAGGTTTTTTTTTTTTTTTTTTTTTTTTTCTCTAAACTATTGTCACTTATATTTTTGAAGATAGAGAAATAATTTCAACCGTCGTTTTTTTGTTCTTTGAAAAATTATTTCTAAATTTGCTTTGTGTGATGAGATTTTGGCTTTCTCTCCCGTACGGTCTGCAAATCGGCGTTGCTATGACCAAATAAATAAATTGAATAAATAATCGACCATGAAGTGCACGAGTGGGGAGCCGGATTTAATGTATTTGATCGATCCTCATTCACGGATCGAGGTGGAGCCTCGAAGCCACGGCCGGTGCACTCTCGCTGTCGTTTATATTGTGGTGGATGGGAAAATTATTCGAACGACCCCCCGGTGCGCCAGGAGGCAGATCCGAAGAGAAAACAGTCGTCGGCTTTACACCCGGCTTGTCCTCGAGCTGAATTCTTCGCGGCCGGCGCAGCCGAGAGAGCCGTGCGCCGCCCATAAGTCGTAATTTCGATCGAGCCTTCGAACCGAGAACGGCACAGCGGCGGGACAGGCCTTGATGAAGTTTCTAAGGCCGCACTACGTGCGCCGCACCGTCGAGGAGAACCCGCAAACCGGCGAAGGCGGAAGCCGCAGGTAATTACGCGGAAGTGTTGCGAAGGCTCGCGTCCTGTTTTCCGTTCGGCCGAGCGACCTTCCCGATTCCATCCCCTGACACGCTATCCTGGAATGTGTCTTCCGGACATTCCATCTATCTCTTTCCCATAAACTGCACGTCCGTGCATATGAAACTCAAGTCCAACAACATTTCCGACAGATACGGATAATAAAATGTAGAAAAAAATTCGCGAACTATTTTTCCCTTAATAATCGTGCCGAGTGGGGTAGATTTGGAATATTTCTCAATGGGATAAGAAACCCAAATAAATCGAGTGTAAGATGATGCAAAGATTGTATTTGTGACATAATAATTCCACTTTGTCATCAATATATTAAAGACATAAAATTATTACTGAACAAATTTTCTGGCAACTTAACTATTCTCCATCGTAAAAATAATTATATTATTTTTGTGAATAAGTATGATTTTTCTCAGATTCTTATCTCATCGAGTGTTCGAAATTATTTCTGAAACTGCCGTTTGGATGTGAATAAATGTTTATGTGATTAAAACAAATTTTTATTTAAACCAATAAGATATTTATTTGTGATGCACCTGGCAAATAAATTATTCGAGTAGGTGCGCAGTGAGAACTGCCGTGGCTTTTCGATTACAGAAGAATGCATACGATTCTCGCATATACAATTCGTGCCTAATTAAATTTCTAACATATGAAAACAATAAAAAGGAACAACTTGTCTGAGGTATTTTCCCAAAATAATCGACCCGAGTCCGGTAAATTAATTTAGATCAATAGTAGGGTATCGATTACAGGAGAACCTGTACGCACATCCCAGCGTAAACGATACATTTCCAATTAAATTTCACCTGTATATACACGATAATTAAAAAAAAAAAAAAAAAAAAAAAAAAAAATCCCGACCGATTTCCTCGGAATGATCGATCCGAGTCGGATTAATTGATACGAATCGGGAAGCGTGAGCGTGGTGGGGAAGTCGCGTATCGATTACAGGAGAATCCCGCGCGATCGCGAAAGGGTTCGCGAGTCCTTGAAGGAACTGGTTGATCTATAAATATATATTTAATAGCGTGCGATGCGGGACGTAAGTGTGTCAAGGCCCGAAGTCTCCCCCAGTAGTCACGGCTTGGCTCGGTCAGGCGCGCGCGGCGAGAGCAGCCGAGTGCTCTCCTGCGCCGGGCGCGAGAGTGCGGGACTGCTTCTCGTGTCTCGCCGTCGCGTCTGACCGGTTCTCGCATCTTCTACTAAAATCTACGTCTCTCAGGCTCGACGGGTCTCGCTCTCTTCGTCGGCGCGAATTATCGTTCGCGCTAATTATCGAATAAGCCTCCCGTGCAGTTTTGCTGGCGTTGAGCGCGGGGACCGAGTTCGGGCTGTACATTCGGCGCGCATGCGCACAAACGATAGTCACGTATAGCGGAGCGTTGTGCGAAACAACGTAACTATGTCGAGGTCAGGCGCGGGTCCTTCCGGTCTGTCGACTCGAGAGGCGCTCAGCGCACAGTAGTAAAGTTCCCGCTCCGATCGGACTCCTTTTCTCACGCCGATTCCACGAGATGCCCGTTTGGGCGACGCTCTTCGCGTCTTCTCGGAAAGGTCCGAGAGCTTCAATGTGGTCACGGGTTCGCATTTTTTTTTTTTAGCGCCTGTGACACTCGCAGTTGTGTGTCTACGCTGGTCACGGAGACCGAAGCGACTCGTTAACTCCAAATGCGTGTATATATATATATATCTATTTTTTTTTTTTTTTTTCAGTGTTTTATTCCGCTCGATTTTCGTGACTTTTGCATTTATTGGAACGCGCTGCTTCCGGCAACTACAGTTGTGATTCTACGCTGTTAACTTTACCCTTCTTGTCATCGTTGCTCGACAATTTCAGAATGCCGAAGCTACTCTTTAACTCCAAATGCGTTAATTTTTTGTTTTTCAGCTCTCGAACATTTTTTTTTATTGCAGCGTTTCATTCAGTCCGCTCGATTCGCGTTACTTTTCCATTCGTCTCGTTGTCCACGTCTCTCTCTCGGTAATTGGCGCTGACTCTCGGGAACATTTGTCATGGAGACTTGTTTTAAATAAACAATAATAACAACAGTAGCGGCGGAATTCGCTCGTCCGGGGAATAGGAAAGACCTTGCCGGTGTGTCACATCAGCATAAACTTGCCGCACGCTCCCATTTAACTCCCGACGTGGGATGAGTCAGTTCTCGTCCGCGATCGCGAGACTCCAGTGTCGTCCAAAGAGCCTGGTTCCGCGTACAAAGCCCACAGTCTGACACAGGAGAACACCGTAATAAAATGCGTTCGACATAAAATTTAGGTTGAAGCGGCGAATAATCGGACTGGGCCATATTCCCGACTTTTACCCTGGATCCAATCGGACGTGAGAGGTGGAGTTGAGATGGCAGATGTCGGAGACGTCTGGATGGGCAAATGGAGCAACTGCAGTAGTCACTGCCGGTGCTGGCCAGACGCGGTACCGGAGCAACGGTCTGGTCAACCCGTTGGACCCTCCACGAGACAAGCGCATGGAAGAAGCTGGCGGATTTGAGAAAATCCTTCTTTTTTTTTTTTACTCGTGGAACAACGTGGATCGCACGCGTACCGCCGGATCGGCAAAATATTTCGTTGCTCCAACTAATAAATGTACATAAAACGAAAACGAAAAATAATCTCGCTGCACCGACAACATTTTTCATAACAACGACAAAAATTGTATTCCCGCAGCCAAATAAAAATAAGACGTCGGAGACGTCTCGGTGGGCAAATGGAGCAACTGCAGTAGTCACTGCCGGTGCTGGCCAGACACGGTACCGGAGCAACGGTCTGGCCAACCCGTTGGACCCTCCACGAGACAAGCGCATGGAAGAAGCTGGCGGAATTGAGAAAATCCTCTTTTTTTTTGCTTACTCGTGAAACAACTTCGTGGATCTCACGCGTGTCCCGACGACTATTTATAGGGAACTCGGAACGACGACGCTGATGCTGCCGGACAAAAAAACCTTTAGCGGCGTTGCCTATTTTCGAAGCGGGTAGAGCGCGGCTTCTCTCGAGCGAGCCTCGCAGAAGCAACGACGCCGGTTCTATAGCGAGGGCTCGCGGTGAGCTCGTTGAAAGTGAAAGGAGGTTGAATCGGCGAGCTCGCCCGTCCACTTCTGCCGTTTCCCCTGACTTCGCCGTTACCGTCTCACTCGGTCTTTTGACTCGGGCTCGTATTCCATCCCCCCTGCCTTCCCCGCCCCTTCCCCCCCCCCCCGCCCGCCCCCCACCTTCTGCCGTTTTACACCGAGACCGTTCGCGCCGCTTCGTCCCAACTCAATCGACGAACCTCTTCTCGCGCTCTTCTCTCTTTCCAGGCATGCGATTTGTGTAGTATCAACACGCGGAGTCCTCCGTAGAACGGAGAGAAGCTCGAGAGTCTGAAACAGGGCCGAGGAGACCTCGGCGAGGGGGACCGACGCATAAGCGGATTGTGGGGAAGAGGGGTGAATTGTGGGGGGAGCGGGGGGGGGGGGGGGGAGAAGTGCAATTCAAGCACGGTAAACTTGACTCTCTCGGGGACTCGGGAGACCGAGGGATCCCCCTGGCCCTCCCGCACTCTGTACGTATGTGTATCGCACTCCATTCGAGGCCGCGGCGTTTTCAATAAACCGAGGCGATTAAAACAGGAACGAAAATTTCCGTCCACGACCACCCGAGAGACTAAGAGTGTTCGATCTTCCGAAATTTCTCGATTAGGATTTTGTTTTGTTTTGTTTTGTTTTTTGTTTTTTGTTTTGTTTTTTTTTTTTTTTTTTTTCGTAGTCGATTTTTCTTATGGGGTGTGTAGTTTTGGAAATTGTCTACTGTTTATTTTTTTTTTTTTTTTGGGGGCTGACAGGATGGAAATCCGGCTTCTCGGGTAGTAACTGAAGTTGAGGGGGTTTTTGGGTTTTTGATGGGTAAAGAAAATTGGTTTTTTTAGAATATGTTTTTTTTAAAATGATTTTTCTTTTTTTTTTTGAGTAACAAGTTCTGAATATAGCGTCTTGATTATTTTTTTCGTTGGGGAAGACGACGGACAGCTGCGTTCTTTTTCGCGGTTCAAATAAAAAACTTTCTTTCCGTTTCGAAAAATCTGTTCATAGAACAAAATTCTTACAATTTTATTTGTATTTTTTCCAGTGTCCATTATTTTCCTCCTGGATATTCGTTATGGAAATGAGGTTTAGTATTTGATATCGACGATTAATTGATTTTTAAAAAATCTATCGGACTAATTTCGTCTGTTTTATAAAATCCATCATGTACAATTCGTCATTCGAAAAAAGAACCCACACAAGAATAACAGAGTTTTACGTAACATGCCTAGTTCTGACGTCAAATGCGAAAGGGCAGCGAGTTACTAAAAAAAAAATAATAATAATAAAAAAAAGAATCTGAAAAAAAAAACAAAGTACACGTTGTGAGGGATTTATTTTTGTTTCATCAGTATGTTGCAGGACGCGCGAGGCTTTTAGTTACCGAGGTAGATAGTAAAAGTGGGTCACGGGGTCAAGCGAATACCGAGCCACTCAAGCTCTCGGCACGACCTTGCGACTCTCCAGCGATACAGGAGTACTAACGTGTGCTATCAGTGATGTCATATCGGGGGATACTGCCGTTATGATTACCCGCGATTTCAACGTTTTATCCGAGTCGAAGCCCACGGAGATCGATAATTACTTGACTCTTTCAGCATCTCTCCGAATTGACAAAAGATATTTTTAATTATGAAAATAAAAAAATGAAAGCAAACAAAAAATCCTCTGTCATCAAATAACTGATTTATCGACGAATAATCTGTGAACTTAGGCGAATTTTTCTGGAGTCCCAGGAGTTTCGGTTAATTTTCCATCTAACCCGACCAGATACCGACACGAAATGAGAGTATCGCATTTTTTGTAAATAGAAAAAAAAAATTTTTAATGATAAAAATACAAAAAAGGTGTACGATAAAATAACGAGACATTTGCCCAAAAAAAAAAAAAAAAAATTAACCCGCTTGTGAGTCGGAGTGGAGGGAAAGAACGGAGTACTTTTGGTGCCGCGGGATCTTCAATTTGATTCAATAATTATTGAGCTCTTTCGGCATCTTTCCAAATTCATTATAAAATTAGTGACTTTTAGATCGGCTGTGCGGATGTCTCGTGGAATTAACCCGGTAATTCACGACGGTGATCGGAATGAACGGGAGCACTTTTGATGTCGCAGTACTTTAAATTCGATTTCCATCCATCAGCGCGAGGAATGAGCGAGCAGGGCGCACACGGTGTATCGGAGTCGTGAATTCAGCAATAAATTTATCGACAGGGTTCGAGACGAGTTTAAAGGCTGAAGCGATAGATCACAGCAAACTATGCCCGTCCTTCCTCCTTCGTTCTCGCCGTCGCGAACCGGTCGCGCAAAATACCGCACACCAGGTAAAAGTACTCGGTCTCTGACCGAGATAGAGCTCGATCTAGCGATTCGCACGACGATCGTCGTGTACCTCGATACGATTCGGACCGAGAGAAAGATTGATCGAGAGAGGAAAAATACCGAGAAGTTTGCATTGTTCCGATGACAACAATCGTCTATAAAAGAGCGACACAAAAATTCATACGAAAAATAAATAATTATCTCATTCTGTTTCCTTTTCCCGAAATGCTAGAAAAAAATTCTACGATTGCAATATCGGATCAATCATTGAAATTAATTATGTCACCGTTTATTTTACAAAAAATCTTATTTATTTGCTTTTTTGTTTTGTTTTTATATGTGATGAAAAAATTATTTCTTTTTTTTTCTATTCTTACGATGTATTTTTTTTTGTCATGCGAAGAGTTAACTATGTTAATTATAATTGTGAAATCAACGAGAAAAATCGTGGTCGTTTCGTGGACAATAAATGTTTGTCAAATGTACAAACAGTGTTTTGTACCGTGTGAGCTTCGTCGCTCGGAAGGTTCTAGTGAGATAAAAAAAAAATGGGACACGCGTACCCGCTGTAGAAGCGAACAGCGGAGGCGGGCATGATCCTCGCCGAAGTCTCGCGAGAGTTTAGCAATATCCGAGAGACTGGCGCGCCCGGACGCGAATGCAGGCGCGCGCGAGAATACAATATGCTGCGCAGAGGGTCGGAGAGGAGCGGCGCCGCGACGTCCGTCGTCCTCTTCTCTCCTCTCCGGCCTGATCTCTCCGCGGCCGGCGCGTCCGCTCCGCTCGCGCGTACACGAAAAAAAAAAAAAAAAAAAAAAAATCGCCGGATCAACAAAAGATTTCGTTACTCCAACTGACAAATGTACATAAAACGAAAACGAAAAATAATCTCGCTGCACCGACAACATTTTTCACAACAACAACAACAAAATTGTATTCCCGCAGGCAAATAAAAATATTCATAGAAAAATATTCAACGTTACCAAAAAAAAAAAAAAAAAAAAAAAAAAAATACTATAGCTAAAGAATTTTTAACGACATAAAAATTTTTTTTCGATAAAAGAATAAATTGTTTGAATAAAAAAAAAAATGTTTTCTTCAACAACAACGTGTTTTTCACTGCGCCACGAAACTTACTGTGACATCCGCAAAAATAAATATTCGTATCTCGTCGAAATAAAGCGAAATGATTTTTCCTCGGTCCGTCGTCCGCCTGAATTAACATCGGGATCGATAGTCGTCCGTTCGTCGAGTTTTTAGTGAACGCTCGCTGACGTACGGTGTTGTTCTCCGGCGCGTGAGCCACTACTTAACCAATCGGCGGGGCCAGGAGTCCTCGACGTACCTCGTACGCGATTTACCGGAGCGAATCGTTCGCCGCTGGCAGCGCCAATGGTGACTTTTTCTCGCGCAGGTATCGGTGCCGCTGTCGGCCGTCGAGAACAGCCAGAACGAAGCATCGCGAGCATATCCGCGTTCTCGCTAGACAGACACGTTACTCGGAGAACCTACAGCCGAGGCCTCGGCGGGATCGTTCGTGACTCCAGCTCGCCCCGATGCACCGACGAACTCGGCTGCGATGCAATCCGTTGATGCATCGGCTCGGTCACATGCGAGACACTGCGCCAGCAGCGAATCGTGCGGAGATCGCCCGGTCCATCGCGACCGGCACCGCGGTGCATTCTCGCGCAATGTCTAAACTCTCCTCTCCTCCGCCAATTTTCTACCTTCCCGTTCGCGACCGGACAAACATACGGCACGTGTGCGCGAAGCTACGATTTATTGCGATATGATTCATTAACGCGTCACCGCGAGCGAGTCTACGAAGGATATTAAATAACGTCGTCGATGAGCGAGCGGCTGAAGCTTTGGATGCGACCTGACCGACTGCAACGTGGGTCTCGCAGGGCATTGGCTGATTACCGGTATAAGTGTATTATTGAGAGATTAATTAATATCCATTGATGTAAAATCGATTAGCGAGACGCTGGAAAATGGGTTTTAATTGTACCTTTTTTATTTTTTTAATAAGCCGGTGGGACTTTGAGAGATTTCGATTGGAAGCTTGCGGATTTAGAGAACGATGGTAAATAATTCGAAGCGGTCCGATAAAAAAGGTTTTTCCGCAAAGATCCCTGCGTTAAATGGTCGATGGATCATTTATTATTAAAAGCGTACACCGAGAGAAGGACTCAGTAAAATATGATTAGCACTTGAGAGATATTAGCATAGCACATGGTCGCAGGAAACCAGAGCACCATCTGTGGCAGGAAGTACCGGACTCGTGGAGAATTTCCGGGAGATATTCTTAGTTGTAAAATAAATGAAAAAAATAAATAAATTAATGGTAAAATAAATGAATAAAAAATTCTTGAAAAATCTAAGATTTATCGTGGATAGCCGACGAATGGCCTTAACAACTAATGTGCCACGATAATTTTTCTTAAACGATCGACGCTTTTTAAATCCGTCTCGCGGTAAATAAATTCGAACAATGACAAAATATTACTCGAAGCTCGCGGACGAACCATCGGCCGAACTTTCGTGTGTAACATATTATTAACCTTTTTTTTTTTTTTTTTTTTACATCGGACCGAACATCATTAAATTGGAGAGATAAAAAAAAATTGTCCTGAATTATTGGAAACCCGTGTGTGTGTGTAAAGAATACGGTGGCTGCGGTGTGTGTCCGCGCAACGTCGAACGATTGCGGGGATTACACAATTCCCCGGCTTATAGTCTAACCTTTCCACCTCCCCACCTCTGACTGTTCTGACTGCTCGCAGAAGTACAAGCGGTGCTCTCGCGGCGTGTAGGTACGGTGGCGGAGGTGCCGCGCGAAGGTAGGAGTCTCACTCGGGCAAGAGCCAGGCCAGACTCAGGCCAAGTCGTTGGATATTCAACAAAATATATATATATATATATATATATATATATATATGCGCTGCTCTGACTATCCTTCGGCTGTGTGTACCTGAGGAGCGCGTCGGCTCGCTCTCTCGCTCTCTTTGAAAATGCCCGATGCTCGCGCTCACACTTGCGACATAATACGATAATTATGAAATTCGTAAGTTTCTAAACAGTGGAGTTGTCTCCGTCGAGTCGCGAGTCAACTGCATTTTTTTTTAAACGCCATTCTCCAGGCACTCCTCGTTTATCGTTCATTCATTATTTATCCGTTGTGTATTTATTATTTAGAGATTTTTTATTTTTTTTTTATTATTTTTAAATTATTCACGATTTATTTAACTCGTTCGATCATTATCTTTCGGGCTCAGATGTGAACGAAAAAAAAAAAGTAGTCCGGATCGACCAGGCCTGCATGTAAATCCGGTCGACGGGGCTTGATTTTTTTTTTTTTTTTGTGCCTCAATTTGCAATACGCGATACTCGAATTGTATTCGTCGGTGTGCGTTGGCTTTCTTCCGAAGCTCCACGACCCTGAGCGAAGCCTTGTCGGGGCTAATCATGATCCCTTCGAGCTCCCACCGGTGGGAGAGGACGGTCGATTCTCGGCCGGGTATCCGCAGAATTTGCCCGCTCGCTTTTACGACCAACCGAAACGCTGCCGTGAGCTTCGTCGATTTAAGAATTTCCGGTATTCCCTGAGGTGACGTCCACGTGAACCGCCGGTCGAGGGTCCCGAAATGAAAATAGCGCGCCCGAGTGCAATAAAACGACGGCGAAAATTAGCGGAACTATGCCACGAGAGCCCCAAAAGTCAGCCACGTGGAGCGAATTATCCACGGGTGGTAATTATGTCGTGCGCAAAATTATTTAAATGCGCATGCCTAAGGTCGAAGCATGCACTGGTACTATATAAAATTACGGCCGGTAAAATAAAAATAAAAATGTTCGAAGAGATTTTTGTAAAAGAAAAAAATAAAAATAAAAATAAAAATAAAGATATTCGATGATATTTTTGGAACAAAAAAATTTATTAAAAAGAAACGAAAGACGCGACGTTGAGATTTATTGCCCGCGTGTTATCTCGGACTTTCTTTTGTGCTTGATGAGAAGAAAAATTTAATTTCGAGCTTTCGTCGCTGCTCGCATCTTAATTTCTCGGTTAAGGTTTTCCATCGCGCGTTTAATGTCAAGGTCGGTTCGGACGTTCATTTGATTGAGGGTCGGTAAGTCAGTGGCAGTGCTCGTATGCGCTCCGTCCGCTCGCGGTGAAGAATCGAGCAGCGAGAAAGAAAGAAAAAATAAATAAAACTGTACTATAGTTTGCCAACGTCTCAAAGTCGACCTTGGTCGATCGTGCCGTGTAGTTGAAAAAGTAAAGCGACTCTAGTTGTTTTCCGTGGGGTGGGTCCGATATCCGGTGAGCGATACCGAGCTGCGATATTATTAATCGAAAAAAAAAAAAAAAAAAAAAAAAGCCACCAAGCAGGGAATTCTTTTTTTTTCTTCATAATCCGTGATCGAATTCATTTCGCTCTGTTCTTTCGTGGGCTCGCAGAATAAAAAAAAAAAAAAAAAAAGGTCTTCCAAGGTTAGCCGTTCTACCGGATCGCCAGAAAATTCTTCGATAAAACCAGTCAATGAATCCGTAAATTAATTCATCGCGTTGTAATTCACGCTCCACTTAAGACCGCAGCTACGGGTTAATCTGTAATGTTTATCGCTCGGATAGATACACACAATCTATGTTTAGATCGGCCGGTAACGCGCCAAACGTATAATATCACGAACGTTACCCCGAGCCGCTTTGCATGCCACTCGAGCGATCGTAAAAAAATATTTTTTCTCTTCAAATTAATGTCCAATTTTCGAAATCGACTTCGCACTATTTTCTCACGTACCGCGAGGCCTGCACGGATGTATGAAAAAAGAAAAAAAAAGAAAAAAAAAAGAAAAAACAAACGAACACAACAAATGAAGAATTTGTTTCACCGTCGTCGAGGAATCTTTATCGTATCCCAAATTGCTCGAGCGCTCGTCGACGCTTCGTTTTACATCTGGTGAAAACGATAACGGGCTTTTAGGATTACGCAAAGAGTTTGCCGAGGCGAATTTATTCGACGGAGAATCGCATTCGCGCGGAAAAAACGAGTGAGCGAATCGTGTCCGCGGCCAAGTTTCAAACATCGATGCATAAATCCCGTAGTCGCGATGTTGTGTCGCTCGATGTGCTGCGGCAGTTAGAAAAAAAACGCCGGGGTTCGGCTCGCCACCGGACGAGGATCAGTGGAGTGATCAGTGTTTACGCTTTCGACGATGCCAACCTGCGGCGCGCCGGCAGAAGAGTGTTTAGCACGTTTCCCACGTGTCCGTCGTACAACAAAAGACGAACGTCGATTAACGCCGGCGACGATGATGCTTCAACTCAACTTCTTCATTAGCAAATTATTGTATTCGATATTCGATATTTCTACAGTTTCATATTAACGTATTCAATGAAACTCTGCTCGAAAAAAAATTAAAATCTTTCGGACCACAACGACTCGTCATGTATCAAAGTTCCATTTTCTAACATGACGAGCCTTCATCGACTCAGTGCCTCGCTAACGAACTCCTAATATTCGTCATTTGGATTTTAAAAAATTCACCGTTCATACCATATTCGGTTACGTTAAAATTCTATCGCTCATCGAAACGAACGTCAATTGTGCAAGAGCTTGTTTTGTCGTACAATAAAATATCTGTCTGTCTGACATGTTTATATTGAAATATTTTCCCGTCTCGATTATTCGAATACAATTTATTTGAAAATACACACGGTGACTGTGAATTTGATTTCCGGCAGGAATAACGACGGGCGGAGTTGATTTTTTGAATGAATGATTCGCCGGCATGCCGAGCCGTCTGGGGACTTCCACATCCGCATACATTACACCGTACCGAAACAGATCTGTTTCTCCCTTCGAAAAACCTTCGTCTACCTGACTCCCGGCCAGCGAGCGGCCCAACGAACGTGCCCCGTCGCCGCTCGTTGTGCCTCTTGCCTCTTTGGAAAGTTTTTAGCGTTGGGCAATCGAGGCTCGCGCGCGCGCGCGCCACTGTGCTATACGAGTATACGTAGCCATTTGTACGTCTACCGTGTGCCGCGCGTTAACGGCCAAACGGCGATCGCCGAGAGAACACGCGCTAGCTAAAGTACCTGGGAGGTAAGATACACTGTATACAGCGTAATTGCGACAACTTTGCACCGCCGGTGCGTGCGTTTCGAGATTCTTTTCTTTTTTTTTTTATTCTTTTTTTCTTTTTTTTTTTTTTCGTTTTTTTCCTTTTTTTTTTTTTAACGACTTCACGACTTTGCACGGTATATCGTGAGCGACTCGGCCGCGGTGAAATAAAACTGAGGGGAGCCGCGGCTCTTTGTCATTATCCATTTACCGAGGTCCTCGCACGGGCCTAGACCCACTTTTCTACCCGCGGATCGTCACACTCCAATCCGCGACTTTCTTCCCGCGTATCGCGCGCAACCATTTTTTTTTTCGCCATCGTCGAATCATTTGAATATCTGTATTTATTTATTTTTTTTCTTTCGTTTTCTCTACGAATCTTCGTTGTCGCATAATGGCTCTCGCGGCTCGGTTTTCTCTCTCGAGGCTTCTCGTCACACACAATGTGTCGAAACGGAAAGTGAGAGCTGAGCCCGCTGACCAACCGAGCCCCCCCCTCCCCCCTCCCCCTAACCCCCCGGACCAACGTTTCAGCGTATTATATCATCGGCTGTATTATAGTCACCGATTGCCTTTCTGCTTTCGACGACGAATTACCGAACTCACGTCTCTCTCCGTAACACCCGGGCTTCATTTTCCGATGCCCCGAGGGAAGTTTTGGGGGGGGCGAGCGGGCCCAGAAGTGACGTCACCTCGAAGCCGATATTCGGCCAGAAAGCGATAGTCGTGAACACTTTCGGTGTTTCGTATTTCTCGGGACTAATGTGGGCTCTTTTACGTGGACTTTTCGTGGCCGTCGTGCAACAAGCGTTCATTTAATTGTCACGACTATTGTTTCGAATATTCCCATGCCGATAGTGTGTTATCGATGAATTGTTATTATTATTTTTTTTCTTTCGTTCGTGACAATTCCATCGCGAATACAATTGTCCGAATTGGGATTTTGATCGGGCGTTTCGCTTTGGGTTTTTCGCGTGGCTGCGCGGAGCTCTCGAGTCGGAAGGAACCAGCGCGGCGTATCCGGTTTGGCGCGACATTCGCCTCACCGAATCGAGTACGAAGCCGGTGATACGCGTCGCACGAGCCGCGTCACCGGTAGCGTCTTCTTTCCGTTACGATAATGCGGAAATAGCCACGATTTATCAGCGCGGTCGGTTTTTTTTTAATTTTATTTTTTTTTTTCCTCTCTTCAACCTGACTTCGGGCGATAGTCGCGCCACCGAAAAATTCGACTCTGACGAACGAACAAGAAAACTGCACGAGGCCCATCTACAATCAATTGTATGCACGATAAATATATAAAAAAATCTACGTTATATATATATATAGAATCGTAACGATGATTTGTTCCAACATTTTTAAAACCGACTCTACTAAAGAAAAAAAAACACACACACATTACGTCGCCAGCCCAATAAATTCCTGTTGGAAAAAAAAAAAAAACAAAAAAAATTCCTCTCCCCCTAATCTCCACCCAAAGCCAAAATCGTCGACGATCATCGATTAAAGTTAGCGATAAAGTGAATATTCGACTCACCCTCGAGCTTCATGCCGACTTCCAGGCACTTCTGGAACCTGCAGAACGGGCATCGCTTCCTCTGCGTCTTGTCGATGTGGCAGGATCTCTCGGCGACGCACGTGTAAACCTTTTTGTTCTGGACGGTGCGCTTGAAGAATCCCTTGCACGACTCGCAAGTGAGTAGCCCGTAGTGATAGCCGGAGACCTTGTCGCCGCACACCGGACACAATTCCTCGATGACGTCCTTCGTGTCTGGGAAATCGAGGGGTCCGGGAACGCTGCCGGTGACGATGCCGACCTGGCCGATACCAAGATGGCAGACGTTCGTGCCGGGTACGCCGGTGCTTCCGACGCCCCCCGTTCCGCCATTGTTGTTCCCACCGGGATTATTAGCGGCGCCAGCGCCGTTGTTCCCGCTAACGTTGTTGCTTCCACCACCGGCGTTGTTACCACCGTTACCGTTGTTGTTGTTGTTGTTGTTGTTGTTTGGAGGATTGCCGGGATTGGCAGTGGGCGGACCAGGTCCGGGACCGCCGGAACCCCCGTAACCGCCGCCGCTTCCCTCGAGATTTCCGGAAGTGCCGCAACCGCCCCCTGTCGGTGAGAACAGACAAGTGTACACCTTCTTGTTGCTACAGGGCGAACTGTTGCGCTTGAAGAAGCCCTTGCAGGACTCGCAAGTCAGAAGACCGTACTGGTAACCCGACATCTTGTCACCGCACATCGGGCAACGTTCCTCGAGAGCGATGGCGTCGAAGAACGCCGACTCGAAACCTAGAACGTTGTTGCTAGAGCTCAGGGACTGTTGTTGTTGTTGTTGTTGCTGCTGCTGCTGCTGCTGCTGCTGTTGGGAGGACGGCACGCTCTGCTGCTGCTGCTGCTGCTGCTGCTGCTGCTGCTGCTGCTGACCGTTGTTGTTATTGTTATTGCCAGCAGACTGAGGATGCTGCTGGCTCGACTGTTGCTGCAACTGGGACTGGGACTGTTGGCACATAGTCGACGGCGGACTTTGTGCGCAACTCGCGTAACCCGAAGAACCGTACTGGGACTGCGACTGCTGTTGCTGCTGTTGGGCCCCGGTCGGCCCGTGGGGACTGCCCTGAGGGCTCAAGTGAAACGGCGACATGTTCAGGGATATCATGCCCGAATGCTGCTCCATCTCAACTAACATATCACACCTCTTGATGAGGTACCCTCGCGCCGACTATTTTATACGAACGAGACCGAACACTCGTTCCGTTGCGTATAGAAGAATTTTACGATTTTTTTTTTTTTTTTTCTTTTTCGGGTGTTTCTCTCTGTTTTTGTTCAGAGATGCATCGGCGACGTGAGAAATCGATCGGGAAGACTCGGGGCTCTGGTACTGAACGAGGGAATTTATTTCTCTCGATATCCTCGATTTTTCACCAAGCGGAGACGCGAATTTTTGTGTTACGATTGATTCGTTGGTTATATATATGCATATATATATGTATATTCATATATATATATGTATATATATATATATATATTTTTATATCTAAGTTTCGACTATTTTCCGCGAGGAGAGAGAGACGAGTCTCGCTCGAAGCACTCTCGTCTTCGGGATTGCTGTTTAATCAGCCCTTTTGTTTTTTTTGTTTTTTTTTTTTTTTTAATTGGAACACCGAGGTATTTTCACCTCAGGGACCATTTCACCACGGGCCTCACGTGAACGGATCTCAGTCTCGTCCGAATCATTGCGCTTTGCACACTTGTAATTTTTTTTTTTTTTTTAAATTTATTTGAGTTTTTTTTTTAAATTATTCGCGTGTCTTCTCGTCCGAGTGCGAAAAGTTGTTCAGAGACGACGAAGCGTTATCCGACGAGACGGTAAATACCAAACGTTCCGAACCAAACGAAAAAAAAATTGATCGAGTCTCTCTCGCTAAAATGTTTTGTTTTTTGTTGTTTTTTTTATTTTTATTTTCACCCACTGTACCGAAATATCATTCTCCACCTATCCTCACTGCAATCCAATAAGTCGTAGTTCACCACCGGCGTGATTACGTACGAGGGCGTGTAACGGCGCGAGACTATCGGCACACGCGAACTTTGCACACGGGGGAGGACACACCGAGCGACCGTTCTCTTCCGATTAGTCGTTACCAATTTTTTTCCATCAATTTTTTTCGATGATAGAAACAACGAAAAAAAAAAAAAAAAAAAAAAAAAAAACGACGAATCCAATCGACGAACAAACGCGATCGAGTGAAACGACGATTAATCGCAACGACCATACAAATACAAATATATATATATTATATATATATATATATATATATATATTTTTTTTTTTTCCTCGGTGAACCGTCAACCGTTGACCGCGACGTTAATGTTTCGAGCGACGAAGCCGTACAGACGTTTCAGCGAACAGACGGTTAAATATATATATAAGCCCGTATATTTTTTAAGTTTCCTCTTTATATATATATATATATATATATATATATATATATACGCGTGAAACAAGTGAGGAGCACACCCTCGACGTTACGACCTGACAGCTCGGCAATCTGCGTGCGACTAGCTGTCTTCTCGCCTCGTTGCTCTCCTGAAGGGCCCGCCCTCTTCTGTCCCCCCACCACGTGAACGCCCTGCCGAACGTAGTAGCGCGGCGTGGCGCATGTAGGTGTGTGTGTGTGTGTGTGTGTGCGCGCGCGCGCGCGCGCGCCGGTACGCGATACACGGACGCGTTGAACGCGCACACCGAGTCGCACGATCGTGTGTGTGTCCTATCGGTCGCGTATCCGAGCTCGGCTCTGTCGTTGTCGACAACGACGTTGTCCGTCGTGGGACTCCGCACAGTGTGCGCGCGGTACCGCGCTGACCCACGCGCCGCGCTCCTCGTCGGAACGGCACTCGAGGGGGCCTCGCAGCTTACAACGTCTCGCACGGCGATGCCGCCTTCGAAAAATGATAGATCCGCGACGAACGAGCCTCTCGACACCGTTGCACCGAGCTGGAGCGATTACAATGACGTTACAATGCCACTTCACCACTTCCATAAATTTCCTATGCAACGATGCGAATTATTGTTGTTGTTATATTAGTTTCGCTCGATGACTCTCGGAGCCATTCGTATGGGAAGCGAGTCGCCGCGAATTCGAACGTCGTCCGCGCGATCCCGAATCCAGTGGGCGATCTCTGGCTGCTCGTCCGGGCTATGCGAGCGGCCTCTCGGTCGCTCCGGCGCAGGCCGGAGAGCCGCGAACCACCGTGGAGAGGGCTTTTTTGCCTCGTTTCGTCGCCCCGCGCGCCGCCGAGACAACCGGTAGAGAGTAAACCACCGACACAGCGCACGGAATAAGTGAAAGTGATTCGAGCAGGCCAGCGGGAGCGCATGCCAGCGCGCGCGGCCAGGTGCCCGCCGGAGTGGAGGTGCCCACCATGAGCCCCGTAGTTTCGCGCGATACGAGAGAAGGAGGAGGTGGAGGAGGAGGAGGAGGAGGTGGTGGAGGAGGAGGAGGGGGTGGGGAGGTTTAGGCGGGGTGCCAAGGGGATATACAGGGAGCAGACGAGAGAGGAGCGATGGAGAGGGGGGGAGAGTTAAAGAGAGAATTAAAAAAAAAAAAAAAAAAAAAAAGTGAAAAAAAAAAAACCGGCCGCAGAGCGCGGTTTTTCGCTGTGGGTAAGAGAGGAGGGAGACGGCGCGTTAGAGCGGAGCTGGCGCTGGGGAGAGACGGGAACTGCGAAGTACCCGCGAGTAGGTGGGAGAGACGAGAGAGGCGGGCGGAGAGAACTTAAACGCGGAGCGGGGATGACCTACTTACGGAACCAGGTCTATGTCGGCCGGAGAAGTATTGTCCGAGTCTCCGTGCCGAGCGAGAACGAGCTCCGTGGAAGCCGCGATTCTACGTTACGTCCAACAGCGCCACACAGAGAGAGGGAGAGTGAGAGAGAGAGAGTTAGGGACATATAGATTTATGCCACACGTGCTGAGAGACTATCCTCATCGTCGTTCTTCTTTTTACGTCGCGCTCTCGTCTCGCTACCCCGCTCTCGTTCTCCGTCTTCGAGAATATAATGTACTCTCCTCTCATTCACCGGTGAATTACATGGGCACTGATATACACCCGATTATTTCGATCGCACTCGCTCTCTAACATTGTTTCGTCGTCGTAATCCGTAATCGTGGCCCCGCGATTATCGAGTCCCGCCGCACGGCGTGAATTATTTATCGATTTTATTTTTCGACGTGTAATCGTGCATCGGAAATTCGGATCGGTTTTATTCGTTGAAACATTTTTAAAGCATCAGTGCCGGGGTCGGGGGGGTTGATGTATGATAGAGCTCATAGATTCTCCGTCGAAGCGGGTGGATTCTGTCGGTCGCACGCCGTAAGCCGCGTTAAGTAGGTCGTCCCTTATTTTTATTTTTTTTTTTTTATTTTTTTTACGGGCGACGGAGAGAATTCGCGCGGTGAGGCCCGGGCGACGAGAAACGCCCGCGCGGACCGAAATTCTTTTCACACGTTGCTCGAGAGAAACGAAAAAAAAAAAAAAAAAATCCGGAGACTCATTTTAATGTCGGCAATTAAAATTTGACGAAGGAAAAAGAAGATAAGGGTGATCGCGGGCGACACTCGTCCATCCAATATTAATCAGCCGGAACGCCTATAGTTACGTCTGTCCAAACATTAATCAGCGAAACGAGCTGTAATCTGCCGCGAACTCGACGCTTTATTTGCCGTAAGAAACGTAGATTTGAAAAAAAAAAAAAAAAAAAAAAAAAAAAAAAAAAAAAAAACAGTCGTTTCTTTCGACGAACGAACGAAGAGGCAATTTCCGCCGATCGTTTTTCTTTTGTCGATCGGTTGTGATGAATATGTGTAAAAAAAAAAAAAAAAAAAAAAAAAAAAATGAGAATTTACGGCGAGGACCGAAAGGGAAAAATGAGACGAAGGAGCATGGCTCGTTCGGGCAAGGAACGTCACCGCGGATCGGCGTGACTCGCAGGCAGGAGAGCATCGGCGAGAGAGGCCGTGGCTGGGTCAACAGTAACGCCGTTGGCACTCCCCGACGACGATGCCTCGGCGATGTTGTCTCTCATCCCTCTCTCCGTCGCTGCCTCGCCGTTTCTCTCTCCGTGTCTCGCGCCTCGAGTATTCGTCTTCGTTTGGCGTATCGGCGCGAGCCCGACGGCTCTTCTGTCGCCGTTGCCTCGTTCTCTCGGTCGTGAGCTCGAGCGAGCCAAACGAACGGGCAAGCCGACGGTCGCCGTGAGTGGATGCGCGGCCGAGTGCTCGCCTCGCCGCACCGCCACCGGTGCGCTGGTGTGCGCGTCGAGGAACGACGACGGTGGGGAGACCCACTGACCCAGTTCGATGCGAACATGACGCAGCCGCGAGCTCGCTCTTCGCTCCTTCTTATTACGTCACACCGCTCTTTCTCATTCTCTCTCCCGCAACACCGTCGTCGCTCCGCGCCTTCGCGCTTCCACCCAACGGCCATATCCGTTCCTCCCGCTTCCCCAAAGATCGTTAGAGTCCCGCTTCCCTCTCTTCCTACCTTTTTCTTCCATGTTTTTTTTTTTTTTTATCCCTCCGACATCAAATTTCTCTTTTTATGCCGCGACGTCTTTTCTCTCTCGTTTCGGGTTCTCTTTAATTTTTTCAATTTTTTTTTTCTATTTATTTCTCGTCTATCGTACCTTACTCTTCCGAGTCGGAGACTCGCTTCGTTCATTCTGCACGTTATATATATATATATATATATATGCAAACATGTGTACCGATTGCTGAAGAACAAAAAGGCGTGAGTTCCATTTTACAGCATGTGGCTTCAGCCTTTTTTGTTTCTCAGTAATTTCAGATTAAACTTATACATTCGGCTTAGACACATATGCATTTATTGGATATATATATATGTATATATATATGGTAAAGTAGTATCTCTGGTGTTTCCCTTTCGTTACTAGCTCGTGTAACGGATACGTGGTACGAACGATTTACGTTCAAATGTATCGACGTTAATGTATTCACGCACGCACTCGGCTCATGGATGGGCGATCAGGTTGCTCGTCGTTGTGCGCGAGCGTGTGACTGTGCGGAACGGCAAAGTAGGCAACAGTAATAGGTGTAGCGTGCAAGCTCGCGCGAGCACAAACTACGAGCCTCGTTGGATTCGATGAATGCACGCCCGACTAGCTCTCTGCGTTCCACGGTCCTCTCTCGCGTATATTATGCACACCGGGCACTGGTAATGTGCGGTAGACGAGCGATGACGACGCGACGACTCGACAGTCTCGAATCGAGCGATGCAAAGTTTACGAACTTGTGTCGTGCATTTAAAAAAAAAAAAAAAAAAAAAAAAAAAAGGAACGTTCACTCGTCGGTTTTGATGAAGAGCAGTGAGACGAAGATTTATCGAAAAGGGAGTAATCGGAGAGGAGGAGCTTTATTGAATCGACGTTCTTTTTTCTTTTATCCGTACAGTCGATTTTGCGTCGCGGGTGTACAGATGAGAATATTAAAAAAAAAAAAAAAAAACGTGATTTCTTCATCATTGAAGCTGTATCCAAAGATGGGATAATCGTTAGATGGTCGCTTTTGATTTCTGCATGCAAGCCGAGGGGAAATCCAGTTCGACACGAGATCGTGCTTGATGACGGTAAAACGAAAATGCAATAAACTATTGCAATCAAAAGTTTTTGCAGCACAGGTGTATCAATCGTGTTTTACGTTCTGATGAAACAAATGCAGTCGCATCTGAACACAAGATCTAAAACAGTCTCGATGATTGAATAGTCCCGAATCGAGATAGTCGAATTTTAGGAACCAGTGTCACTGATTAAAATAAAGGAACGTCGTTTTCTCTCGTCACTGACTCTTTATCTGGCGATAGGACGGTCGCAGAGCGCTTTGGGCGAAGGACAATGGAACGAAGATTTAATGAAAAGGACTCGTCGGGGAGGAAGAGCTTTATTGAATCGACCTTATTGTCGTTCATCCGCACGGTCGGTATCGCAGCGCAGGTATATAATAATCTACGGCGCATGCGCACGTGAAATTCTATCAACACCCCAAGGAAACCACTTCTGCTGCACCTGAACATCGGTGAGATCGTCTCCTTTGTTGATCGACCGCACCGGCTTCACTGTGGGCGTTTTTTTTTTTTTTTTTTTTAGTATCTTATTGAATTTGTAAAAAATAGGATGAATTGTTCTTTCATGCGCAAGCATCCGATCGGTGCCGAGCATGAATTTTCTCTTGTTCGAAAAAAGGGTTGGGATTACCGATTTGTGTCTCGGCTCGTCTGCTCGGCAACGTGATTCGATGGGAGCATCATGGGCGTTAACCGGGAACAGTGTACGGCGTTGAGAGTGGAAGCGGGTCAAACGAGAGTGAAAAGAGAGACGCGCCGGATGCGCGCAAGAGAAACGAACGGAGAGGATGTGGAGCAAACGAGAGTGAAAGCAGCAGCGGCAGCGGCGACCCAGAATATTATTACGACGGAAACGAATAAGATCGAAAGGTGCCTCTCGGATATTCTTCAACGTCGCTCCTAGCACAATAGGGGCGGACGATTTTTCTTCGGATCGGAATGCATATTATTACGCGATTTTTTTTTCAATTTTTTTTTTAGCTTCTGCCAAGGAGGAAAGAGAGAACGATACGTTTTTTTTTTTTTTTTTTTTTTTTTTTTTACAGAGGAGCAGTCAGACGAGCGCGCAGCGGAGAGGCGCGACGCTCGAACGAAAGGGAAACGAGCCCGAGCTTGAACACGACGAGAGAGGATGTGGCCCGAACGAGAGTGAAAGCCGGTGACCCAGAAATACGAAAATGACGAAAAAAAAAAAAGGAGATAATCGCCGGGGCATTTTATAGTGACTTCGACGTGGAGTCGCAGTCCATATCGGAGTGCACAATGTTACCGAGTCAAATGATTCATTTATATTTTTTAAATGAATTATCTAGAATTTAGCAACTGTACGGAAATTTTTATGTCGAGTTTTCTCCGGAATTCTGAAACTGCATGCGATTCTTTTCTTTCATTTAACTGCGTTAAGAGTCGGAGAAAAAAAGAATATCCAGTTCGTTTTATAGTTACTCTGCGGCAGAGTCGTGATCTACATCGAATTATTTAATGTACCGGAGTCGAATCGTTAATGCACATTTAAAAAAAATTAATTTTCTATAACTTCGCAATTATGCAGCAGTTTTTTTTTGTCGACATATCTCTGGAATTATGAAACTGAACGGGGCTCTTTTTTTAATTCCACTCTGTCAGGACTTACATTTACATGCACATACATCATTCCCGAGCAGTCAATCATCATCGAATCAACTAATGACGCGTACGAAAAATACTCAATGCGAGTTCGTATCTCGCAGGGTCGAACCGCCACATGTCCACCTAATTTTTTTTAACACTCATCAGAGTAAATCGTCCAGACTCGGTCGCTCGTTATTTCTACCTGTCTTGTCTTCTCTCCCGTCTATCGCCCGGATTAGCGGACCCGAGTCGATGGAGCTGAACGCGAAGCGCCAACTTTACCCGTATTGTCGGCCGAATTATAGCGTCATTATCGGTTATTTCTGGGCCACAAAGTGCCGCGGCCAGATTCTTGTCACTAACTTTAGGAGGATAATTCGGCGCTCCTCCGCGCCACGAAACTCGGCGACAAAAAAAAAAAAAAAATAACGAATAAAATCTGTAATGCAATGTTAAACGCCGAGAGAAGCAAGTCTCGTTTTTTTTTTTTTTTTTTTTTAAATCCGAATCCCTACGTCCCCCCCGTCCGATACGGCGGGTTTCGTAGTCGTCGTTGTCGTTACTCGCTACCGAGCGAATAAGTGTGCCAAGGCCCGAGAATGCCCCACTCTCGCGCACCGCGAATCGCAAGCCGGCGCGGCGTTCCCCATTTTCGAAACTAAAAGTAAAATCTAACGCATTGTATAATAAATAACACACGTGTATTTGCGTCCGTGTTGGTGCGCGCCGAGAGCGGCTAACCGTAATATAAGTATATTTTCGTCCCGACTCCCCCAGCTCGGTTTGCCTTAAGTAGACTCCACGCTGAGTTTCGAAGCGTCTCGCTCAAAAGGAGCCCCCCCACGTAATGGCCGAGCGCGGCCGTGTACGTGCGGGCGTTTGAAATTTCGCAAGTCCTCGGAAGAGACGCGCCTTCCCTCCGCGTCTCGTCGGGCACTCCGGTTGGAGAAGGGCGCCGACCGATTCCGATCGGTCAATTTTTTGTCGACCCACTGGCGATCGGCTGAGCCGAAAATGCGACAAGAGCGGAAAACCCTGAAAACCTCCACGGCACTTCGAAATTAGAAAAAGTACCGGTACGACGAAAACCAAAAAAAATTGTTTGCATTTATTTTGTAATATTGTTTTTTTTCGAGACTTCGCCAAAATGCAAAATAGCTTATCGTTCACCGATTATTACTATTGATCTATGAATCCTCAGAGAGCCAATGAAATTGACGAAGATTACGGGAAGAACGAAAAGGACGAAAAAAAAAAAATTACGGTCATGGCAACGAGAATCTAAAAAGACGGTGGTAATTCATTGGTCAATTGACGCGTAAAAAAAAAAAAAATTACCGTCACGATACATCCCCGGCTCGGACTCGAATTTTCCCCCTGACTCGATACATCGTCCCGAGAATTTGATCTGGAAGTTCCGATCGTTGTTTCGAAGATCGTCACCGCGCGACGTCCGCGAAGTCCTGGACTATGCGATGCACTTTCGCGCACGCGCACCAGCGTCGGGGGAAGGAGCGAGAGGGAGCGGCGCGCACCGTTTTTCAGCCCAGTTCGCACGTCCTTGACACCGTTACCCACATGGGGCACCACCGTGAGTAGCTCTCGGGCCAGAGCGCGCCCGAGAGAACGAGACCGAGAGAAACACACTCGCGTTGCATCTCCGAAGCGCGCGCATGCGCCGATCTCCCACACAGAAGCAACCGATCTGCAGGTGCATCGGGGATTTTTCCACACGGAGAAGGAAACCCGTATGCGACGTGGCGATGCTCGTTAATTGCGGCGAATCTGTGTTCGCGAGTCGATGAGTCACGGGACTGCGCACGTACGCCTAAAACTGACACGGCAACTCGGACTGACTCACAATTTATTTATCGAAATAATGTACGAATTTTTTCGAACGACAAAATCCTGAGTCACGAGCGAGATTTCATTGGATGAAAAACGAAAATATTTTTTTCCCGTGAGTCCATTTGCCATATAGTTGTTTAATGTATTCGTCAATTTAATTTATTCGTTATTTCAGTGGGTAAATTGAGAAAGCGCGGTTCCCTCGGGCGGCGGATGTTTCCTCTTATACTTTTATTAAGACCGAAGGGTCTCCGAGAAATATCGATGAAACTGGGACGGCGACAAAGTGCGCCACGTAAATCGAAATGGTGCCCGAGTCCGTGACCAATATAGAAAAAGGATCTCGGCGACGCGCCTCTATTTCCTCGCGTATAGATCGCACGGAGTTTATGTCCCACCGGACCGTCCCAACGGAGAACCGCGGTGATATAAAAATTCTTTCGATACAAGCGTAAGGAACTTTCGATATTGAATATATGAATTATTTATTTTATTTTATTTACCCGTACCGCAAAAGCACCGAGAAAGTCATAACGGAAGATGAACGTTAAATTGCGATACAAAGAACGAATACTTTAAAGAGATTATTGTTACGAATTATTTTAAAAGATGGTGGTAGAAGCGATTCATTGGCCTCATTAATGCAAGATCTGGTTATGTGCTTTTTTGTCCCCTCACCTAGCTTATAAATGTTAAATGAAAAATCGATTGAGGCAGAAACGTTACAATCGATTAATTCATTCTCTCCAGGAAATAATTTGAAAAATAGTATATTCTGGGCATTTCTATTCGGCGACGCTCATTATAAGTTTTGTAAATAGCGGAACGATGTGTTCGGAAATTTGCTGTGCAAAATCCAATTAATCTGTAATCGACTCTATTGCCACGATCGAGTATGACATTTAGTCGACAATCGCATTTCAATAAAATTTTAATATCGCACCCGTGCGCCAAGTCCAACACCTTATATTGGATTACCATGAAAGTTGCCAGAAAATTTTTCTGAAGGTGCCATATAAAATATTTTATAATTAATGTATCCTCCGTATCCGACAATAAAGCACGATAAAAAAAAAAAAACAAATGCCAAAAATCGAGACTCGGCAATAGCGATACCTGCGCAATTAGCCGAGAGCGTCCGGGACGGGCGTCGCACGGCTGTCCGTGCGGTCATAAATAAGGGTCTCGTCGTCGAAGTTACCGCTTTCTACGCCTCGATGTAAATATTGTGAGTGACCCCTGCAGCGACGGACTCGCTCTATAGCCAATAGTCCCTCCACCCTGCCCCTTCCGTGGCAAAAGAAAAATTCGAGAAACTCATCCCTGCAGAGCTCGGCGACGAATTGAGCGACTCTACGCTCAACGGGTACGCTGCGGCCTGACGAACGACCCGTTGAAAAGAGGGGGGATGAGGAATTATTGCGTGCAATTCGCAACGGGAGTTTCCCCAGTGACCCAGTGCCCGGGAGAAATTTGACCCACAGCTACCAACCATACCGTCGATTCTTCTCTCATCCCTCCTGGCTTTTACTGCTCAGCTTCCGCGCGATTCCTTTCTTACCGACTTTCTTTGGATCGTCACTTTTACTGTCGGGCGAGGACTCGGCAATGTTTACAGAATTAGGCACACGAAGCGCATCGACTCTTGTACACGAGCAAAGTAAGACCGTAAAGCTGCAAAGTAAGACCGTAAAATCGTTGTTAGGTAGCAAACTTTTGGACACGGTGTTTGCTGCTGTTCTGCATTTTTGTTGACCGAACTTCAAAGCCGGACGCAGTAAAGATCTAAAGAAACAGCAGCATTCAATCTTTATCTCCGAGTCGCTTTCAGCTCGGGGAGAAACGTCGACGGGAACGGAGACGAGAGCCAATATACATCGCACTGGCAATACACATCGAAAATTGTCGGGAAAGCTCGTAGGATTAATTCTCTCTGGGTCTTGTCCGCCCACGCGTGGCGAGAAAAAAAAAAAGGTTCGCAATAGAGGCGAAGGGAATTTAATTCCGACGCCCACGCGCGACAGACGAGGCTCGACCCCGGATGCCTGGTTACCGTGGCAAGGACGAGGACGCGAGGGTTGCCGGGAAAATAATGTCACGTTTCTACCGTCACCCCTGCGTGACAATTTATTGGACGGTTTTCGGGACAGAGACGGACAGGACCGACAGTTATAAGAATATTGAAAAAAAAAAAAAAAAACATTCAAAGAATATTGAAAAATTGAAATCGAATTTCCGTCGTAGAAACTTCAGTGTGTCGAATCACCGGCTATAATACGACTCGTAATTGAATCCACAACTAAAATAAATAGAATGGGTCTTCTGAAAAAAAAAAAAAAAAAAAAAAAAAAAAAAAAAAAAAAAAAAAACAGGAAAATTTTCTCATCGTTGATTTTTTCAAAATATTGTATCTCAGCCTTTCAAAGAAATTCCGCCAAATTTTACCGACAGGCTCGTGAAGATATTTTTTAAAATAAAAAGAACTTCCAAAAAAAAAAATTCAGTGAGATATTCCCTCCACATTGAGATAGACTTTATGATTTTTGATATCTCGTGTGTCGCCGATAAAAAAAAATTATCTCGATCCGAGGGAAACGAGTTTATAATCTCAGGAGGGTCCGAGCGAGAATCGTGAAAGCCTTTCGATCGTCGGGTAGGTCTCGTCGCCGCGGGCGCTCCTTGCTCCGTCGATCTGCGAATAGAGCAGCTCGGCCGGCTTTTACTTTCTTCGGAACGCCGTTCCACAGGGCTCTCTCTCGACTCGGTCTCTCACCGGCTTGCCGTAACGCCACCGGCACGATGGCCACGCGCTTTCGTTGGCAATGGTACTAGTTACGTCCGTTACGTTATACTCGCTCGCTGTTACGTGTCTCTCAGCTACCGAGCGAGACAGAGAAAGCGAGGAGTCTCTCACTCTCTATATCTCTCGCCTCGCCTGTGTTACGCCCGGCGTTAGCCGACTTACACATCACGGCCTCGCGCAACTATCTCTCGTAACCGGCGACGACGACAACGACGCGCTGTACTCGCGCAATGATCGTGGCACGCTCTAACAACTTTCTCATCACTTGCACTCTCGTTTCAGCGACCGGTCTTTTTTACTTTCTCCAGTGTTCCATATATATTATACCCGAAGCGAATTATCATTTGTTTCGCACTGGACGGTTAATTGGCCACTCCAGGATCGATTCGAACGTTTAAAATCATTTAATTTTGGAGGGATTTCTCGAATTTAGGTCATGAGTTACAGGTTTTGTTTTTTTTTTTTGTAATAAATGAAACTCGCCTGTAGGGCTGAGCATGGGCGTAGATATGCGAAAAAATTGAATTTCAAAGAACTCGGATCTGGATTGCAAGTTACGAGATTGTTTTCTTGCGTGCGACAGTTTATCAAAGGGTCAGCAAGGTTCGCATGTAAGTATCGAAGCATGCAATTCCAAAAGATTTACTCGGATTACCAACGAATGAAGGAGTCAATCAAGGGTCACGTGTGACAAAAACCTAATTTCAATGATCCTCGAATTTTTCTGAAGATTTTACTGAAGGGTTGAGCAACGCAGATAAATATGGGTTGAAAACAAAAAAAAGTGAAATTCCACAGAAGTTTTGGAATGTGAGCTGCGAAGTTGCACGAAACATTTATTTCCCAGGGCTGAGCAAGAATCATATATATAGATTAATATGCGAAAAAAATTCAATTTCAACGACACGATGAAATGTGCACAGCGCGGTGCAGATTTTTTTTTTCACGTCAGATATGATTTCACTCAAGGGCTTTAACAAAAGGTATCTTACGTGCATTATCAATATACAAATATGTGTATATACGTATATATATATATATATATGGTAGGGCGAATCGTGTGCCGGCTCGTATGCAGATGCAACGAGGCGACACCGGCGTGGAGGTAGAGAGAAGTTGCATCGCGAGGGGGGATTCAGGTCAAGTTGAAGAGTTCGCGGGAGTCGAGGAAGGACGATCGGCCGAGACGAGGTCATGCGCGCGGCTCTCGGGCCTCACGCTGCTCTACGTGCATCGCGACTTTATTTTTAGATGAGGGAGCATGAGAGAGAAAATTCCCCGCTAAGAGAAGAGAGCCTGTTATTTATCGCTCTGCCCCGCTACTCCGCCTATTGTTATTATCAGCGGACCCGTACGCTCGGCACTTACGTTTCGCGTAATAAATAAATTGAGAAAAAAAGAGCTCCCCCTCCAAATGAGAAAATTGTATGAAGTATTATTATTATCATCGGTCGTGTGTGTTTCAGCATCGTTGAATTACAATGAAAATAATTCAAGCGACCGTGAAACAACAGCGCTAAATTAAAATAAATTTAAAAAAATGAAATAAAATAAAAATAAATAAATATATGTATTTATTATTAATGAAAAAAAAAAAAAAAATTGTCGAGAATTTCTGCACGCACCGTTCCCCTCCCCTCGCCGAAACGATGCAACCGACCTCCTCGCCCAAACGGTCTATCGTTCTACCAGTATAATCATATGGTTAATAAAGGCTTTATCAGAGGCGTGATAACGGTGTGCGCGCGCTCCGAGATAAGGTATGTAGGTCAGTTTGATACGAGTGACCTGATTCCTGAGGCTGGCGCGCCACTACCACAACCTACGATCCGACCGCGTTCTGCCGCTGTTCACGTAGACGAGAAGAGCAGCGCCAGCGTTAACTCCATTACGGAATTCGTTCTCACTCGCTGTAACCATTTCCTACGTGGGTTTATTTTACAAAATAAAAGAAAAAAAATTCAATTGACGTTGCATCAGTAGCCGACGTTCACAGATCCGCAGAGGAATACTCTGTGTCCGTCAACGACGAGGAATCAGGTCGCTACGTCATTTAGCTTATATATATATACTCTATATCGAGAGTTAACTGTACTTAAAACATATACGAAGTTCACTTTTCTCGGCTTATTAGTCATACATGTGTGTACAATTGCATGCTGTAATACCATCACAGTATTATCTCTACAGCTGCAATAATTCTTTCCCCACGTTTAATTTTCCTACAACCCATTTTTTTGTTTTTTTTTTGGTAAATTTGAAAAAATTGAAATATTCAAATAGATATCTCATCAATTACCGACGATGCTCGACGACAAGGTCTTCATTTTAGCACTCTAGTATAATGAAATATTGCAGCGATGTTACAGAATTTTTTTACAAACTACATTTTTAAGTTTTTTCTCATGAACCGTACTTTTTTTTTTCGATTTCATTAATTATCGACATTTGCGAATCGTCAGAAAAATACGATATATTAGTCGGCTACAAGGAATCAGGCCGCTACGTCATTAGGCTTGTGTATCGCGAGTTAACTGTACATAAAATATGTACGAACTTCGTTTTCTGTCGCATATCAGCTATATGTGTGTGTATATAGACACGCGTATGTGTCTGTAATAGCGTAACGTAAGTCCTATAACGCGGAGGCTCGAGCGAATGCACTTACATAATTCGATGGTAAAGCAAGCGCGAGTATAGTCGGTATGTGGTTGGGACAGGTGGACTGTTTACTAAGGGCGATAAGAGCGGTCCGGGTGCCGAGCATCGAAGAAACTCATCATCGTCATCGACGTCGATATAAAACGTCTTCGTCCTCGTATTATTACCGGAAGACTTTCACGATTCGGTGTTCCCGATAAAGTGGATCTGATAGGGACGATAGATTCGTTGGAATCGATAAGAAATTAATCGAACTTATCAAGGATGAATTTAACGGCCTTTTATATAAACACGTACATATATACGTATTTCAAGATCGTACACTGACAAAATCATTTATTTACGGTTGACGAATATTTCGTTCGATGTGGCAAAATAAATATTTTGTTGTAATTACGAAACTTTTTCCTCTATCGACAAGGCCATAAGAGTAAAATCTAATAGTACGGATATATATATATTTTTTTGAATTTCCGACGTGCCACAGGGCAAAATAAATAATTAGTCGTTGCAGAACATTAAAGTTGAGCTAAATAAATTTTCTTAATATGACTCATCGGTGTAATATTTATTTTTGCCCGACGAAATTTAATTTATTGCAACGATACTTCGGTATCATCAAATGAACTTTTTCTCGATTTAACGACAGACCGGCAGACCGCAGGAATAATATTTAATAATAAGTGTGTGTGTGTGTTTTTTTTTTAAGTTTTTTTTTTTATTTAATTTTTTTTAGTCACCAATGACGAATTCGCGAATCCACGTATGGTTCGAAACGTTTTATCGCACACCCAAGTTTGCATCATTGACCCATTTACCCAGTGCACTTGGGCCGGACCGTACGCGAGGTCTCCACGGCATCGCGACGTGTGGGCACTTCGGGAGCGTATATCCACGTCTCGGTACGACTGCAGGGCGATTATTCGACGGTGTGTTGGAATCTAACACGCTAGAGAGGCCCGAGAGCCAGGAATCGTAGGGAATTTTATTCGAGGCGGCGCGACGTCTTGCTAGGCGTTCGGGTCGCGTGATCGATCGCCGGTGCATCGCATTTGCATCGTTAATGGGCCGAGTGAAGAAACACGTCCGTGTATATGAATACACCGTCCCTACGGCGAGACGACGGATCGATGGTAAGTGAAATTTTGTGGATTGCCGAATATCGAGAATGAATAAAAATAAAAAAATAAAAAAATAAAAAAAATAAAAATAAAAATAGAAATCCAAGAGAGGAAGCGAACGAAGGAAAATATTGGAAGGAAATAAATAAGTCAATAAATTAAAATGCAAAGGCGTCGGATCGCTTCGACAATAATTGGATTAATGTATCGCATTATGTATGCACCACTTTGCAAATGTAATGCAGGTGCACACTCGGACACGTGGTAACGTAGGTGTTGTAAATATATTATGTGTGTACTATATAAAGGTGGAGGCGAACGAGGTAGTTATAGCTCGCGATCCCTTGGCGCGCTTGCGCCTCTCGTGAGACGGTTCTCATTGACCCAGTTACCCGGTACACTTGACCGCACTCTCTGCCGTACCCCACTATCCACCGCACCCCTATAGCAAGCGCTGGCAATTGCATGCCTAGAGTAGAGGCAGCGAGCGCGAGCGCGGAGCCGGCGGTATTGAAACGTTGGGGTAACGCGGGTCGCCCGGGGGATAATTCCTCCGTATGTAATGAAAATTGAACAAGTTTTTTTTAAAACATTTTATCAAATAAAAATAAATGCTAAAGAAAATGAAGCGAGAGTACGTATCATGGTAATAAAATTTATCAATTATTTCGTTAATGATAATTTACTGGGCAACGAGCCGCAGCTTCTGGCTCGTAGATTTCACGAATTTAATAAAGCTTGTATTTTTTGGATTTTTTTTTTTTTTTTAACGTATCGCTCGACATCCGCGTCAGCGAAACTCGGGGCAATGCGGATCGGACTAGGGACAGTTCCTCGGTTTCCGATGACAGAGACCCTTTTTTTTTTTTTTTTTTTTTTCTTTACAAACGTTATTGCACTGTTGGTAAAAAAAAATCACGCAACAGTCCAAAGTTGAGACTTTCGAGATATCATATTAATTCAATGAATGTATCGGCCAACTTTCGACAAAGGAGCGTGGACAATGTCGACGAGGCCATTGTTGAAAAAATCACCGCTCGCCATCCGCGAGACACTCTGACCCAATTTCGCTGGCTCTTCGTTCTCTCCGGATGGGATGTTTTTTTTTATTTATTTTTTTTTTTTTTTTAAAGAGACAAAGAATAAATTATCGCTCTCTCTCTCTCTCCGGGTTTGAATTTCGCAATGCGTCCGCTGCGTCTGGCCCGGTGCATGGGCCCGGAGTGCAAGTCCACGGATCGGAGATACATAACGTCTGCCTTGTTGGGTTGCGGGAGAATTTTAAGATTCCGCAGCGAGCGTCGGCGCGCGGCAGCGACCGTACGGTTACTAGACTGCAGTTCCGGTGGCCCGGTACATCGCGTACGTACTTTGCACGCACAACACTCGTTATTTCACCCTCCATTTATACGCGTATCTCCACAATTTATATATACGCGATTTATGGCACCGAAACCGTGAAATTTAAACACGCCTCGAATTCGCACGACTTCCCGCGAAATGCGAATGCGAACGAAGACGAAAAAAAATTACGAGTCGAAAAATTAATTGAAATTTACCTCTTTAATTTTCAACTATCGTTTCAATATTCATATTCGTTGATATTACATTTTTTCGTCATTTTTCAATCTTAAAAAAAGGGGCGAATCGAATTCGAAAATGTCGCAAAGCGACGAGAACCGAATGAGGCGGAAGCGGGCCAAGACGTACGAATTCTTTTGGTCGAAGGATCGGCGCCGCTGACGTTCTCGTCTCTCGCTTCTGTTCCTCGCACCGCAGCGTCGAGCGTAAAGAATCCGGGCCGTGAGTCACGCTGACTCGAACACTATCGCAGACATCTACCTTAATTTCCACCGTCTCAATTTCGCAGCGAGAAAAAAATCAATTTTCCTGCCTGCCACTTGAAAAAAAAAAAAAAAAAAAAAAAAAAAAAAAAAAAAAAAATCAAACAACAAGAATACGAGCATATTCATATTCTCAGGCATCGCAGCTGGGTTCGCTGAGGTGCGTGTACGCGTCTCCGGACGAAGGGAAGCTCGAGGCAGCGAAAACAAGAGAGTTCTCCCGGTCGGGCGTGAGATACGAAACAAAAAAAAAATGCAATTACCGCGTGTTGCCTTTCGCGATTAGATAACGATCGCCTGTATCGTCGTCGCATTTATCATCGAGGACTTTTTCTTTGCCTTTGAATTTGTTCGTTTTTTTTTTTTTTTTCAAATTTTTTTTTTTCCCCTCCATCAACACCTCTCTCGACGCGGCAACGTGTAAATCTGTGATACACCGCGTCGGTGTGATCAATCGATCAGTTAGCGATGCATAGATAGCCGAGTTCCCGAGTGACTCGACGGTAGTGAAACGGCAAAACAAGCGAAAGAGCGGTAGCAGGAGAGGGCGCGCACGGGAGCGCAGTCGAGTCGGCCAGGCCGGCAAGTAGAGTGCAGTTCGTGTTGCACCGGCGCGTCGACGCCGCCGCAGCCTTGAGCCTATTCCACGCACGAAAGCCCCCGGCGCACGCCTCGCTGCACGCTGTGCCGTGCGCGGCTCTTGGTCCGAGTCTCCCGCGAGCAATGCACGGCCGGACGAGTGAAAAAGCCCGCCCGCTTCCATTCAGCCACGAAAACAAAAAAAGAAACGAGGGACGACGACAAAACCATTTCGATCTCTCGCCCGCACCCTCGATAAATCGCGGAGTTATTTATTGGGGCCGAAGTCGGCGAGAGTCGAAGAGCGAACGAGCCGTCGAAGGGGGGGGAATTAATTAATTAATTGAATTAATTAATTAATTGAAAATCGCTGAGAGGAGACAATTTTTTCGCTTCTGTGAATGAAATTACGATGCATTTTTTTTTTTGGGCCTGTTTGGTCGTTTTGTTTTATTTGGGTTTAGCGAAATGTTAAAAGGTAAAGGTCAGGCGGGGCGGGTCGCGCGGAGTTGAAAGTTAAATCGGTACTTCTGCGCAGGCAGTCCGCGCATGTTTGATATTTCAAAGTTTAGTTATGGGAAGTAACAGTTTGAACGGTTAAATGTCGCGAGGGGATGTTCGAGGCGGTGAAGGGGAAGTTGACGAAGCTCCGGGCATTTCCGGTCGATTAAATCGATTTAAATACGTACACGGTCAGCTCTCGATGTCCGTTCCGTTCATCTATGTGTGCATGCGAGCCTTACACAGGGTTTCTAATGAATAATTATTGAAAAAAAAAAAAAAATAGATGTTTCTACACTGTTGGAAAAATTATTATGAAATTTAAGGTGCAGGTGAAGTTTTCATATAAATACTGTTAAATATAATTTAATGTATTATAATGAAGAATTAATTTTCAGTGTCTCGAAAACACTGGGAATACTTTATTTTACATAGTTTACATTAATCGTCAAAATTAAATTTGATTTCAATAAAAAAAACAATTACATTAATTTCTCATCATAATTGTACATTAAATTTGAACCGTCAGTTTTTGCATACAAATTTCCAGCCCGAGACGTTACATTGATAATTCTATTTGTGGCAGTTCGCGCATGTTTGATATTTGAAAGTTTAGCTATGGTAAGTTTAGTTTCACGTTGAAACGTCGCATAGGGATGTTAGAGTCGGTGTTGGGAAAGGTGAAAAAGCTCTGGCAATGTCTGATCGATCGGATCGACGTAATACACGTAGTCGGTCAGCTCTCGATGCCCGTTTTGTATCCAATTTACGTATGCGCGCATTAATGCTTTATACAGGGTACACGTGTACGACTGCGAAACACACCGTCGGTGCATCGAGAACCGATGACTCGCGGAATCACGTCAAACGGACAGTGTGTCGAAAAAAAAAAAATCAATTCTCCAATACAATGCTTGTTTCAACGGGTGGGTTCGATTCAGTGGCGGAAAACACCGACACCGAATCCGTCAATTTTTGTCAAGTTTCATCGCGAACGAAAGTGCCATTAGTAAAATAAATTTTACTTCAACAAATTAGATCCCCGTACTAAAAAAATTATTTCACTATTCAAATATTTTTTTATATTTCATTATTTTACTTACAACTAATTGATAAAAAAAATAATAATATTAATTTCTGAAAAAAAATATAAAAATTCGAATGATATTCGTAATTTTATTTCTCAATGTGTATATATGTATGTGTTATGTGATCATCATGTGAACTCAATGTACGAGTTATGTCATCGAGTAATGTATATTAGCAGAGTTGGAGGGCGGCTCGGCGTAGTCAATAACGATGTGTTAATTATGTATTTTAAAAAATTGTAGTCAGTTTAAAAAAAAAAAAAAAAACTAACAAAAAAAGTCGATGGATTTAAATAATTTCGTTTATCAATGCGTGTGTGTCGTGATTAATGTGATCAAGCAATCTGTATTAATCGGGTCGGCCGCACGGTCGGCGTGGTCTCCAATGAAAAATATAAAAGCGGCACTCGATAGTGTGTATACATTCGCTCGGTCGATTGCAACAAAAATAATCGCGCTCCATAAATTTGTGTTTAATTCTATCCGTGAGAATCCGAGTCTCGCGCGCGCGCGCGCTTTTTTCTGCTTGGCTCTCGTGGCTCGGCTGTGTCGCAGATATATAACACGAGCGCGGAGGCTCTCTCGCGCGCGCTTTACGTTAGTCGATGTAAAAGTGGAATCTAGGCCGATATAAATAGGCTGAAGACAGGGGGGGAATATAACAGGTTGCCTTTGGCGTCTCTCCGCAGTCGCGAGAAACGGGCGTGCAAATACGTTAAAATACGCGTGGGCGTTTATCTCGGGATGTCCGCGTATGCAAGCTGCATTACTATCGCATACTTCGACAATTTTTTTCTCCTCGACTGTCCGTTCGACCGACCGTTCATCGCCCAACTTCATTGAACGCTCGAACGTAAGAATTTGCAAATCGGTTTTTTTTTTTCCTCCTCGTGCCGCGTTCTTTGTCTCGATGGAACCATGACTGCAACAACATGCGGTGTTTGCGTCTAGGGCGTGAAAAAAAAGAGTCGGATTGCGCAGTAAAAAAAAAAAAAAAAAATATATTTGAAAAGATAAAAATCTATAAATATATATGGAAAAAAAAAATAAAAAAATAAAAAATTATACTACGTGGAAGAAGTTCCCTCTTAAATTTCCATTTTTATCACGTTTCACTCCTCAGCGAATACGATGAGCGAGAAACCATCGGGGAGTCGAAGTGAGGGGGAAAGCTGCGACGACGATTAATACCGAGGACATGAAAGAAATAATGAAAAAAAAAAAAAAAAGAAAAAAAAAGGAAGATAAAGTAGAGAACGAGAGAAACAGGTACACAATGGGAGTTTTCGCAGGGCGAGAGACAAAGTGCCGGCGATGTTACGCACCGCTGCCCTTACTCGCCTTTGTTCCGAGTCTCCTGCGAGAGTCGGGCGTGATCGTCGCCATCGAATAACTAAATTTCTTATCTTCCCATTTGCCATCGAATCTTTCGCCGAAAATTATTGCGAGCATCTTTCGTGCATTACGCGTTTGTAAAACAAAAATTCGATACAGAAGGCCAGAGGCGGAGGAGGGAAAAGAGTTTTTTTTTTTATCCCGAAGAAACTCCCGTGTCGTACGGTCCCGAGAGAAGTCGTCACGGTCCGACGGACCGCACCGCAGTGTTTACGTGCTCTTGTGTGCCGGCCCCCATGTTATTTACCGGGTATGCCCGCAAAGTCCGTCGGGTTCTCTCTCCCGTGTCTCGACCGTCAGAGTCACGACTGGCAAATGAAAAAAGGACCAACGATGCAAAACCCCTCGACGCAGCGTACACAGACGTTATTACACAAAAGAGCCGAAGTGATCCGCCATGCCGTGTTGTCACTGTCCCAATTCCATCGGCATTGTGTCACACGATTTCGATTCGTGATTTTCTATGTGTAGCGTGGAGCGACGGTGGGCCCAGAACTGGCACAATGCCGCTGGAGTTGAGGCGCACGAAAAATCAAACTTATGTTTCGATGACCCGCGTTGTGCTTTGGAGGATTCGCGTTTCGAGCTCCGACTACGAAATTATTTGTTTCTGTGTAAGCGGCGATTTTCATAATGACAATGTTCGGGAGAGATTTTCACCTTTTTCTCTTGTTCGCTGCTCGGGCGCGGTTCGTTTTATCGTGTAATAACGTGGGCGTAGAGCGAGTGGCGGACTCGTGATCACCGGAGAAAATAAATCGCAGGTAGCCTTGAGAGGATGTGAAATTTTTTTGTTCTTTTTCGTACGACCTAAATTGTGAAGTGTGGCGATTTTTTTTCGTTCGTGTTTTTCGAACGTTATTCTTTTATTTTTATAAAAGGGTATTATTTAGTTTCTATTTAGTATATATTTTGTTTAGGTTTCGTGGCGACTTTTTTTTATCGAATATTAATCAGGCTCTCAAATTTTCGGCCGACGATGCTGCACTTTTCCACGACACCCAAACACTGATTAAATACATGAAAATGTGAATAAAATATACGATTGATAAAAATAAGCGAGGCAAACGACTCTAATGAGGTTATCTCAGCAGATAGGGACGGACAGATTTGCCTCATAGGCTACAACAAAGTATCTTGTACTCTTGCATTTTTTTGCGTTTAAAATTAAAAAATATTACCCACCTATTTACACAAATTTTTGCACCCTACTGTGTCTGCTCAAGTTCAAGCGAGACAAAAATAAAAAAAATAAAAAATATTACACATATATTTTCTCATTGTCGTTACAACCTTTCCCATCCAGTATCAGCCTGTGCCCAAAATATCCTACCGAGTGTGTCGCACTTTACTACGACACCAAAATTCCAATAAAAAAAACATGACTGATACAAAACCGTCCAAACGACTCTGGCGAGTTATCTCAGTGAACAGGGACAGATATACTCGTCACGCGGGCTGCAACGGTGTATCTCACCCGAAGAAAAGTCCATTACGCTCTAATCTCCGGCTCTGGCTCACCTACATCAACTGACCCATAACCGAGACGTAATCCTTCGCGCTAATATAACGCGTTCACGCTGCGTAATTACGCTGTCCCAGCGTTGTTATTATTGCGCCGTATGCGCATGCGTGTTCGCGCATTGCGTTAATCGGTATCGGTGCGTACCGGCGCGATCTCCACCCTCGCATTATATCGTTTCACCGTTATTCCCGTATCGTTGACGACCGGTCGATGTGGTTTTTGCCTCGCACGATCGGTACGATGATTATTAGCTGGCTCGTTAATTCCACGAGGATCAACGTATCATCGATGTATCACCGATGATAATTAAAGAAAAAAAAAAAACGTCTCGTGTATGAGAAGCAAGGCTGCGTGCGATAGACTCGGTGAACGGGAGACGAGCTCACCTCGATCTCTTGTCCCTACGATTCCGTCTCTCTCTCTTTCTCTCTCTCTCTCTCTCTCTCTGTAAACTCCATATCGACGGTGTATCCTGCTGTGGGCACCAATAAAACGATAGAGATCGATGCTTTTGTCTCCTAGCGGCGATCTACGCGCCGCGCTTGTCCCGTACCGTCTCTCTTTCTCTGTATCTCTCATACCTATTACTATCGCGTGCATTCTATCGCAAATAAATAGTCAGAGACTGTATGTGTTCGCACGTCTGTTGTACATAGAATTGCCAGTTGATTTTCTCGAACGCAATATACTGCGACGAAAGGGAAGGGGGCGAAGGAGCAAGAACGAGCGCATAGGTCGTTCCGTGTGTGAACTCCACGAGGCAGTCACGCCTTGGTAAGCAGAGAGAGCCCTCCTTGATCCAAATTCCAGGCTCTCCCGCGCGGGGTTGGAGGTTGAGATCTCTCTCGCTCTCTCTCTCTCTCTCCCCGTTCGCAAACTGATTGTTTATCATTGCGCACGCTTATTGTATTTCACGGAACAATGAGACACTATTGTCGAGGGTATTGTGAATTGATCGAATTTTTTTTTCGTGTGGTTAATGGTACGATCGAGATCGAATGACGGAGTCATTCTTTTTGCGGGTATTCCTGAGTAGGGGGAAAATGGACCGAGCGATAAAAGCGCTGTTCATTCGTGAACTTTCTTTTTTGGGTTTGGAAAAAATTGTTATTGCGAATTATCGATAATCCACTTGATATCGAAGAAACAATTTTCTTTCTTACAGATATGTTTTTTACGGTTTTGTAAAAAATTGGGGAAAAATCGTTCGTCCTGTCCGGCACTCATCGGAGGAGTTAAATTTTTTTTAATAACCAATAACGTGCAAAGCTAAAACGTATGTCCATTCGCTCCGTTATAATAAATTTCTTTTTCGATTCTTCTTGCAGAAAAAAATATTTTGTCGGTCAATTATGTACCCGAAATAAAATGAAGAATTTTTTTTTCAAATGTACGAGACCGCAGCGAAATTGTCCTTTGCCGTAAAACGGACCGTTTGATATTACAGAATTTTTCATGGTGTCTCGCTTTCCAGTGGTCAGTTTTGCCCCGGGCCTCCCCCCCCCCCCCCCCCCCTGTGAAGCGAAATTTTTTGCTCGTTTCTGCGTCCGTCCCCGCGTGTTTGCGCAAACTCGCAGTCGAGATTAGCACTCGAACGGGAATTGCGCGAGGTACTTTGTGAGCCCGAGCGCAGGGAGCAGCGCGAATTGACGCAAGGCCCAGCGAGTTTTGTGTAACTCATCGCCGCGGTGGAGCCCAAGCGAGAAGTAACCGGGCGACTCTATCCGGCCAGGTCGTGGAAGACGCGTGTACGAGAAAGAGCGACGACGCGCTCGAGAGAGAGACTCAAAAAAATGTTCGAGCGTTTCGTTTCGGGGCTTCACGGACCGCGTCGCCGTTGCTACCACTTCTGTAACTTCGTTCCTCGGCCGACGGCGGCTCCGTAGCTGTACAGAAACGAACTAGTGGCTCTCCGATGCCCTTGACACGGTTTCTCCGGGAGAAGCGAGGAGGCGGAGGAGCGCGCGAGACTCGGCTGGCGTTACGCTCTCGGCGCTTCCAATCCGCGGTCGAAAATTATCTGACTTTTTTTTTATTTCCAAATATCCTTAAAAAAAAAATATTTATGCGTTTCAAGATACGCCGAATGCCGCCGAACCATTTTCCCACCGATGCTGTTGTACGTGTGACACCGAACGAGTCACCGCTGAAAATCAAGTAATTTTCAGAAATTGTCTAATTTATTGACATTTATTTTCAAATATTTTGAAGAAAATTTTTTAAATTTGTTTCAAGATATTTTGTACGATTATCGATCATCGCTGAACCATTTTCCCACCGACGCTGTTGTATCCTAACAATTATTAGAAATTTTCCGACTGATTCGTTTTAGTCATAATTATCGTTTAAAAAAAAAAAAATAAGAATGTGTTTCAAGATATGTTTTACCATCATCGAGGTCTCCTGAACCATTTTCCCACCGGGGCTGTTATGTGTGCGACACGACCTATTTTCTCACCGATGCGTTTGCTGCACCGAAGAAGACGCGTCGAGCAATAAAATAATTGCAGCGGTACTTGTCACTCACAATAAAATGTATTCCATCCCCCTCGTCGTCGCCTTCCGTTCCGTCCAGCCGGCCTCTTTTTTTTTATTATTATTAATCAACCAAATTACCGACTCGCTCGGCAAGCACATTGCCCGCTCGCGCTGCGTCCGATCGCAATCGTGCTATTTTAATTTCACGAGAAACGGAAGCGAGAAGGGAACAAGAAAAAAAAAAAAAAAAAAAGGAAAAAGTAAGGGAAAGTTTCCTTCCATCGAAGAGTTCTCAGACTTCGAGAACGGCTGACAAACACGCATCACGAACGCAAGACATTTTTCGTAGGGCGCAGAGCGATAACGAGTGCTGCCAGTACACTTTCTACCGATCCCTCTCCGTAGCGTGTAGACATAAATTTATTTGTAAATGTATAACCATCGTCATCAACACATAAATAGCTAAGTATTCGTATATTGACGGTCTAATGTCAGAACGGCACATAAGCTATGCTTACGCAAAGCCTATATTGCCACATGCCATTATGGAACTAAGGCACTCGTATTTCCCTTTTGAACTTACGATTGCATGTGTTATAAAGCAACGAACGAGGCTTTTCCTAAAAGAATTTCGAATAACTTTCCTCCGCATGGATTCCAAGATACACGGGCATTGATTACCACTCGTTGCATGTATTGCTGCGAAAAAAAAAAAAAAACAACATTCTTCTCACAAAAACCCATAGTCAGAATTTTTGGTTCAACTCAAGATAGCAACGTTAATGGATGTTCAAAAAAAAAAAAAAAAAAAAAATACAGTTCTGCCCATAGAGTTTCAAAGATGTTGCGAGTCGAAAGAGCTTCGGACCTGTGTATCAATAAACATCTGAACTTCAAACTCTGCTAGCAACGTGCTCTCTCGCATTAAGAAACAGCAACCGTGTGACCCCTTGAGTCATCAATATAATATACGTGCATAGACATCTACACGTCTATATACATCTGTATATATGATAAAGGGAAGGGTGGTAAATACTGGCGCGTCTACGGTTGCGCAAAGAGAGCGAGACCGAGGATCGGACCAGCAATGACTTTGTCGTCGTGTGTTCCCCGTAGGACACGTGGCCACCCGTGCGCTGCACAAGCGCAGGTTCTCTCCATTGTGTATGTCGCGCAGTTTCGCCTTTAGCCTGGCTCTCCTGGCTGCCTGCTGCCGTTGCCGACGGAATTTACACGCCCGCACCTGGCTCTACAGCAGCAAGACCGAGGAGAGAGCGAAAGCGGACGAGGGAAAAAGATTAATTGTCTATTTATATTAAAAGCGTGAGGGACACAGTGGGCTCGGACAGTTAATGCCAGTTTAGTTCCATAGCGTATACATGTACCTTGTAACGCACGGGGAATCGATCGAATCAATTTAACTCGTGAAATAACTAAAACGGTCTCGTAACTTTCATACCTGTACAGGAGCTGAAATCGATCACAGTCGCTCAACTATCGTCTACAGAAAATTCACCACTGTGACTTCCCCCCCCCCCCGGCAATGTTCGTGCGCCTGTAATTTCAACTCGGAGACAAAGAAAATATTGTCGATCCACTGCTTATATTTCGACTTTGAATACCATTTGACTGTTTAATTAGAATAGAATCGGGTTAATACTGCTTGCGATTGACCGCGAGGCCATCCACTGACGTTTATTTCGTATTCGATAAAATACTGTCTCATCGAAACGCTCTTTTTTTTCTCTTACTATTTAATTATACATATATATTTATTTCATATATGCACGCGGATTTGTATGTGCATATGTGTTTGTATATATTTACTGATTATCGTACAAATAGTATCAATTGGGAGTGCAGGACTCGGGTCGATGGCCTTTTGTCAACGAGTATAATTATTATTCGGAGTAAAACTGCTATTGTACAGAGCTGGACAAACACACCGAATACCTGAAGTACGGATTAACGTATCTAGTGCTTCATATTCTGTACTCGGAGGTTCCGCAAGTTCTCGATACGTCGGAGCTCAAGTACTCGAAACTTCAATGACCACACCACGTTCTTAGTGTATTTGCCCAGCGATTAATTCCATTAATGAAACATTAATCGACTCTGCTTGTAGAATAAAAATATCGAATATTTAGCTTGAAATTTATGAAAAATTTCATTTAAAAAATACAAATCCCAAAATTACAATGCACATGTGTTCGACGTATGAGGAAAAATTTATGAAAAAAAAAAGCTCTACATATTGCACGTTGATTCTCAAACGATATTTTTCATGCTTCAGCATCTGTCATAAATTTCTTAATAAATTATATAAAATATATATAATTATTATAATATATATATAAAATATATATAATATATATATATACAATTATATAAAATAATAACCAACGTCCCATTTATGACTTCGTGTGACTGCCACTCGATCGACGAAAGATTGCCGACAATAATAAATTCCACCGCCCCTCCGAAGATCCTTTTTTTTTTTTTGGAATTTCGATTAGATTTTTTTTTCCGTCCGAGGGAGTTTGAGCTTCGGTTAGCGCGATGTGTTAGGAATCGACTCGCGAGTCACGTGCCGGGCTGTGTTACGCCGACGAACTTGGCAGTGCTCGGATGAGGGCCGGCGCGAGGGGTTGAGAGGAGCACGGAGAGCGCGACGGCGAGCGATGGGGTGAAGGGAGGCGCGGAAAAGCCGAGGAAAGGACGGCAGCGTAGACGAACGCGGAGGAAGGAAGGAAGGAAGGAATGAAATAGAGAGAGCCTAGGCATGCCGCCGGTGCAAGCCGTGTGTGTTTGTGTACCGGTGGTGGGCTGCATATAGCGCAATAAGAGAACGAGGTCGGCCTGAAACTGGGCCAGGTTTACTCGGTAACTGTGTCAACGCTATCGATCCGACGAGCGAACCCCCCGACTGTTCCCTCGCTGCACCTTCCTCCCGGCCGTCCCCCTCCGTCGATGCCACAAACTGTTGCAGTGACTCGTTCGTTTACTCAATTTTCATGATTTTTTTCAAATTTTTATTTTCACGCTACATTCGCGACTCCTTTAATCCGGAACTCGAACTCGTAAACCGTACGAGGCACTTCGAATTTCAACATACACTGTTAATGTCATAAATTGTCAATGGAAATTGTGCCGGGAATTCAAATTTTTAAACATGACATTAGTTACACTCAAATACCGGATATTAAAATTTCAATTTTTTTTTGCGTGAATTTAACGGAAATTTTTAGAAAAAAAAAAAGCGTACTGTAAAATTTCAACGAAGATTTATTTTAAAAAATTTTATCTGCAAAAAAAACTTCCAATATCGTTCGTTAATGTAAAAGACTTTTCTACATGATACTAAATATTCCATAATCCTGTTTCGTTAAAAAATAACACCAGACACACCCAAGTATCAGAGAAAGATCAATTATCTATTTGATTGATCGATTTGTCTATTCAATGTTCACAAATTTACGGGAACGTTATCGAATATTTTTGGGCGCATTCGAGTGTAATTTACGTATGAATTTTTAGAATTCACTTTCACTCCCACATCCGGCAAAAAAATGACGAGTGAAAGAGCTGTCCCTCGACGAATTGGGATGAGGGCTGCGCCGCGGCGATTACGAGTTTCGTTCGAGGGGAAAGTTTTTTTTTTTTTTTTTTTTTTTTTTTTTTTTTTTTTTTTCAGAGTTAATTCTCTGCGCGCTCGACGTAATTACGTACGCCGGGACCGTCCGCGCACGCGGCACGGTGCGAAGAGAGATGTAGCCTCGGGTGCGACGACGACGACGAGGACGCGAGCAACATCGAAGCTCCGAGCGTACGCGGCTCGAGCATATTTGAGGCAGGTCGGTAATGTCAGTAGGTGGAAATAAACGAGCTGAAAGCAGGCGACGCGGTATCGAAGGAGAGACCTGCATCGCCTTCGATCCGTCTGCTCGATAGCGAAACAGCCGCGTTACTCGCAGGCATGTGTCGTCTCTCTCCCTCTCCTTTTCTCAGCGCACTTAACGCTGAAAAATGTGTGTGGACGTCAAGTCGGACGAGGAGGCGCCCTCGAGGACGCACGATCAGCCGGCTTAACCGAGGACGAGCGTTATCCGGGAACGTGTTTTCAATACGTTTATCGATAAATAGCACCGCGCGAAAAAAAAAAACTACCGCACTCACGGATGGTCGTAAGAAAATTCGGATCAAAGCTTTTCAGTTCTTGATTGAAATTGCTAAAAAAATAAAAGAAAAAGATCAGATGTTTCACGATATCATAGAAGGAGAATAATATTGATGTTCAAAAAAAAAAAAAAAAGGGCAGTGGACTTGGGAATAAATTTAATTTAAAGATTTTTGGCTCGTCTGGCGAAAAAAAAATGAGCTGTTGTGCGATAACGTTGTAGGAATGAGTGATAATAATAATTTTTTTAAATTGGGAATCTTCATACACGAAAAAAAAAAATTGAGTCGAAGATTTTTATTTGGCTCGTCTGGCAGAAAAAAAGTCAGCTGTTGTACGATAACGTCGTTGCAGAAGTCAATGATAATGATCATTAAAAAAAAAAAAGTGGGGTTCTGCATACAAGAAAAAAAAAAAGTCGAATCGAGGATGTTTCAATATCTTATCCGGCGAAAAAAGTCAGCTCTCATACGATGAAGCAGTCGCAGAATTGAATAATAATAATTTCTGAAAATAAAGATTCTGCATATAAGGTAAAAAAATCGATGATTTTTATTTGGCAATTCCGGAAAAAAAAATAGTTGGCTCTCGTAGTATGGCATAGACGTGGAAGCGAATAATATTAATAGAAAAAAAAAAAAAAAAAAAAAAAGCGCGGTCGTATTCTCGATCGAAACCACGGAACTTGCACAACGAGACTGAAATACTGTTCGCGAGTCGTACAAGCCGATCCTCGGTGATACCAGGTTTATAATTTGCCACAACTATTTTATGCCTTTTTCGACGTCCGCAAATTGCTCCGTGAACTTTTATCGCGCAAACCGGAGCTATAGACTCGTTTCTATAAAGAGCGGGACATTAGAAATTGAACTGGAAACATACACGAGCAACTGGTCGACCTATGACCATCGTTCCGTTTAAGGCGCGCGAGCTATGGAAGCCCATTGCCGTCTGTGTAATAAATCGACTCTCCGCTACCGTTCGATATCGACCCGCGACCGCTTTCATATCTCGGGTAACTGAAAAAAAAAATCTAAAAAAAAAAATAAAATAAATAAATAAATAATAAAAAAAAAATCACTGCGTCAGAGTCACCGAGACAAGAATGAATTCCACGCTTGCCGCACCATGGGATTCCGATCTCTCGCGTATTCCCCGCGATGGCAGCGGTGATCGCGGCTTTCGTTTTCACCCAGCCTACTTGTTAATCCGGTGAGTCAATAGTTGTATAACACACAAAGTGGCTGGAACTGCGGCGGGCTTAAACGTTGCGCAACGAAAACCCGCGCCTCTCGTTCTCCTTTTTTTTCTCTCTCTCTCTCTCTCTCTTCAACTCTCACTCTCACTCTCTCTCTCTTTACCGTACTAGTAACTCCCATAGTAATAGTTACGTTCGCGATTTACCCGTGAGCGCGCCGTTCGCGACCTACTTGCCCACTAAACTAGACACACATTCTTATCCAGCGCGACGGTTCTGACCAACGGCGGTGGCAAAACTCGGACACATTTGCCCCCTAAGTTATTACCGAACGGTATTGCAGAACTTTCATCCAACAATTATTTTCATCCTCGACAATGTGTCTCTAAGTCGTATTAACGTTTTTGATTTTCTAAATAATTTTTTCGAACCAGTCAAATATTTTTTTCATCATTGAATAAAAATTAGAGAAGAAAATGAACCGGTTGATAGGAAGTTAAAAAAAAAAAAAAATCTGCACTCTCGTCCTCCATCAATTAAACAAGAATCCCATAGTGAAAATGTCGCGAGGCTGAGACACGATCTGGCCTAGTTAGCGCGCATCATAGTATTCTAAATTCCGCGCAGAGGGACGGAGGAAACATCGGCTCGGTATAGGTGTCGAGAGGGTTGTGTTGATGAGGCGGTGAGGCGGGAGGGAGCGGGCTCGACCCGCGGGCCGATGCAACCTTGGGCCCGATACTTCGATTCGTTTCGGAGACATTGCGCCTCTACGGACAGCCGGGCCAATCGCGAACTTTGCTCGCTCGCTCGGGAACGAAGAATTAAAAAAAAAAAAAAAAAAAAAAAAAAATTAAAAGTACGTCAAAAAAAATTTGATGTCGACGAGCGTCATCGAAGAACGGCGATGTGTGCGTGACGAGCGCGTCATCGTCCATGGAAAATATGAAATAAAAGAGAAGAAATATCGCGTGTTAATCCCCCGCTGTTTAACCGTAGATCGAAAGTTACACGGAAAGTCGACGGGGAGCGAGAACGCACAGTGGCAAAAGCAGCCGTCGTAACTCGACGTTGTAACTCGCCGCCGGTGGTAAACCTTATTAATGCCGGTATTGAGATTAAGTTTATTCAATATAACGTCGTCGACGACGACGACGACGACGACGACGACGACGACGGACGAGTATGCCATGACACACTGACCGAGTGGTCGAGACCCACTTAGGCCACACCGGCCGACCTCCATCGAAATGGAATGGATGGGGTGATAATAACATTCGCGCCGAGCGGGAGAGTGCGAGAGAGCGAGATCTGCGTACAGCCGAGGAGCCACGACGAGAGTGTATTTTCAGCGACGACGAATACGCGAAAGCCCGCGTTTGGGTACCGAGGTCGACCCGATTATCCCCCTGATTGCGGCTGTCCTCACGTTTTTTTTTTTTTATATACCATTTTTTTTATTACTCTTTTTCTTCTCGGTAAGACACACGTCGCCATTAAAGGCCCGAGAGCGGATCTGGCAGAGAAGAATCGACGTTGAATGCATCGAACGTCATAATTCTTCGTTACGCCGGGAGAAGACATTTTTTGTTTCAACAGAATGATATATTTTGTAGATATTACTACGAAATTTTTTAATATATATATATATATATATATATATATATATATGGGTCGTTCCCCGTTTCCCGAGTGGGCAATAAACGAGTCCGAGCGTCACGGAACGATGAGAAAGTTTTGGCCAGAGTTTCGCCACATGGAAGCGAGACGATATAATTCGCACAGAGGCCGAGGCGGAGCGTCGAGAGAGCAGGAGAGGCGACGAGGTTGTGTCACCGATGGGGCGAGCTCGGATACAGTGTGCGGCACCACTTTCCTCGATACCGATTTGAATAGACCCGTGAACGCTCGTTTTCGGATTCTAATACATGGACTCTCTATTCGCGGTGTTCTGGGTACAATTTGCTGTGTCGCGAAGTAGGTCGTGTTCGAATTGCTATTTTGAGCTTAAATTTATCTATTTAAATATCGGTTTCGGCTGCTTCGATTATGGGTTCGAAAGTAGGCTTGGAAATGGCATCGGTCTTTCGTCTCTCGACGTCAAAATGGATCTCGATGGTACAGAAATCGACGATAAAAATGTCTATTGTAAAAATTACATTTTTTCGTTTTAGTTTCATTCGTCGGTTCAATAAAAAAAATAATTCTTTGAATATTTAACGTATCCATCTCTTGTCGACATTGTCTTAAATATTTTATATAATCAACGTATATCGACTTTCATGGTCTGAAATATTTTTTCTCACGACTCGTCGATACAATGCGATTAGATCGACACTTTATCATTCTTCCTTCCAACTGTTACGTCTGGGCTTTAGCGACACGAGAAAAAAGTGTTTTTTTTTTAACAATTCAAAAAAATCGGGTTTCTTAAAAGAAAAAAAAAAAAGGTTGATGTACAAAACCCTTCCGAAATAAATCGTCACAGCTTAGAAAGCGAAGCGTGTCGCTTCCCTCTTAACTTCTCCACGCGGGCATTAGCTAACCGAATACATACATATATTCTTACGCAAACTAGCGAAAGTAAGCGGTGATTCGCGGCTGTAGACTTCTCTCGTCTCTCTTCCAATCATTCCTCGTATCCGTTTCCTCTCTCCATCTACACACACACACACACACACACGCACACACACATATATATATACACGGCTATACGGATGCAGTGTATTTGGCCCTTTTGTATATCTATATATAGAACGAAAGAATACGTGAGCAATCGCGTGTGTTCGGTGGCCCGCCGTCGCACCGCGCGCGTCCGCTCGGTTGGGAAAATGTTGCGAAAGAGCAGAGCCGCGAGAACGAAGCAAAAGGGGCAAGCGAGCCCAGAGCGAGAAACGTGGTCGCGCGCGCGAGTCTCGTACCTCTGACTCGAAGCGACTTTAATACACGTTGGGCCGAAAGCGAGAGTAAAGTCCGGGGTCCCTCTCGCCTCTCCGAAGACCCCTACGTGCCCGAGAGAGTCGTTTCGATTCCAAGGCCCTCATGAATCGGAGGCCCGACGAGCGGTGTAAGCCTCTCGTTCGTATCGCGCCGGCAGAATCGGATACGCAAAAAAAAAAAAAAAAAAAGAAAAGAAAAAGAAAAAAAAAAGATGAACGTGTACACGTTCGTCCCGGGCCCGGCTCAACCCGATTCGAATTGTCCCCAGTGGGCTCTCGAAACTCAGCTTGCCCAATAATGACGTAAAAATAAAAGAAAGTAAAAAAAAAAAAAAAAAAAAAAGGACACGTTGCGATATATCAACATTAATTGTCGAGTCGATAGCTCCGCCTCGGCGAACACGTAATTGAGCGGACGGTGAGAAGTCGCGACCTACCGACCCGTCATTGGATCAACGTTTCTCGCGTCTCTCCCTACTATAATGTGCAATGCACGAATTTTATGTGCGACGTATCGGTAATCGAAGTTTCATCTGAAGAGAAAAAAATCGATAGGACGACAATAGTCGTACGTTATTTAAATTGTCCCGTTGAATATATAGACGGCTTCGCGCATTGCCGTTAAACATGTATTTAGATCGTATTCAAAGTTTCGCACTTCGATCGTGACGATCGATAATCTAGAGTTCGGTTCGGCTGTCTAGTCCGCGCAGTCCTTGGCGGTGAAATAAAAAAAAAAGGCGAGCAAGGGTCTCGGTGGAATTCCGTGTCGATGGAAAGCCTCGAGAAAACCTTCGGGGCCTTGTCGGAGAGAAGCTATTGAAGGAAAAAAAAAAAAGATAGACATAAAAAAGAAATTATCAGTAACACAATAGAGCGAAGGTGTACACGGGCCGCGAAAGCATTTTATTACCCGGCGTGTCGTTCCACAGTCGGTAAAAAAAAATATCACAACTGCGATGAAGAAATAAAATATTACCGTAGAAAATAGAAACGAAGAAAACGGATCTCCGTTCTCGTGCGATCGAGAGACAAATATGGGAACTTTGAGGAACAAAGAACGAGATGATACGAGGGAACGATCGAAGATGGAGGAAGAGAAAACAAGCGATGCGCGCGAAGCTCTCTATCCGCGCAGGGGAGGAGATACCTCGAGGGTCGGACGAGAGGAGAGACGCGGAGTAGTGTAGAGGAGGAGTGACGCTAGGATTTGTGTCATTGTCAGTGGGTAATCAGGTCAGTGGGCCAGTGGGACAGCCACTTTCAATTTCGTTCCATCTCACTCTCCCTCAATCCCGCTTCCTCGCCGACGGGCCGGTGGTGCGCAACACGCTTTACGCGCGCGCGCGCGCGCGAGCGCGTTATATTCCGTTGGTGTCGCCACCGGTTCTCGTGTACCGAAGGCGGCTCGCTGGAAGCCGCGTGGATCGCTCCGTGACGCGACGACTAGAGATGCGGTGGGACACGAGGAGAAGCTGAAAATCATCGGTGTGGAGGGATCAAAGTGGCATTGTTGCTAAGCGACGATGTCATGGAGATAGTCTCGAAGATCCGAGGAACGCGAAGCGCTGTGGAAAAGTGTTGCTAGGATACGCGACTGCGGCGACTGTGCGCTGGGAGGGGGAAAAAACGTTACGGAGTTGCTAGGCGACGAGCGAGGAGGGAGGAGTAAGTTCCGTAGATAGCCGAGGAGCGCCGAGAAGACACGAGACGAGGCTGATGAGGGGAAATTGATGAAACAAAAGAGAGCGGCGAGGAGTGGGGGGTTAGAAGCGCCAATCGCCGTCGGGATTCGTCCGTTAGGCGGGAGCGAGGAAACCCACGCACGACGACGACGACGACGCCACGGGCTCTCGTCCACGCTCGTTTTGCCACCGCGATCTCGCGAAGCCTCTCCGTGCCGGTTCTATCGGGTGCCACACACACGGCGGCGGGTAACGCCGGTATACACACAACGAGAGTCGGAGAGCGCGAGCGCGAGATAGCGGAAAGTAGGACGCGTATTAAAAACCACGGACCGTGTCCCGCGTGGAGTTACTTCATGTCGAGTCGCTGTTACCCAATCGAATTCGTCATAACTGGCACAAGAATGGTGGGGCGACCGATCCGCACGGGGAGGGCTAAGTAAATTTTCGGTTCACCAGCAGATGAGAATGCTGAGAACGACAATTTTTTTAATGTCACAATAACAACGAAGACAAAATAAATAGGGACGTTGCGAGGAGTCGTCACGATAATTCGTTTATTCTGCGTAACTTACGTACACGCAGAAAATTGATTTATCAAAAAAAAATCATCGGACTATATTAACCAAATTTGATCGCACCGAACGGATATTCTTCACTTTCGCTTGGCGATAGAAATTATAAGTTTGATGGGATCGAAGAATCGTTTCGAGTCACACGATGCTTCTCGTAATTTACAGAAAGTTCAAACAAAAAAAAAATGTATTCGCATTCAATGAATCTATTCTACGCGTGTGGTGCAGCTGTTAGTGGCTGAGAAATAATTGATAAAATCGATGCGAAATTGTCGCTCGAGTTTACCGAGTTTGTGCCCACCCAGTACAGCATAGACGCGCACCCACGCGATCGAGCGCGTGCCCGCTGAAACCTCGCCGATACGCGTCCGCACGTGAGCTTTCGCGCCACCTGTGGGAGCCGCTATCGAAACGCTTAAATCCATTTTGCTCCGGCGTCTCTCGATCGGGTTGCAGCGATCCGAAAAGAACCAGCGTTAAAGTACGTAGCCGAATGACCGCACAGGTCAGTCGAGGTTCCTTTTCGACCTATAAAAACGAGCATTTATCGACTTCTTTCGATATTTACACGCTCGTTAAAGAAATACACACGGTTCATTTCGTTGCACCATAATTTTGTTCTTGGAACACGAAACTTTGAAAATATCCGCGCGGCGTTGCGACGACGTTTCGGTCAGCTATTATTTATCAATTTATTTATCTTTATTATCTGTGCAACATTGTTATATCCGCATTAAGTTAATCGTTAATTAATTTGCGTTGGGAGCAAAAATTTGCTGTATTAAATTAATTGAAGATTAATGTATATATTTTTTTCTTTCAAAACGAAAATACTAGATTCAAAAATTGCAAATATTTTGGCTCTCGTGTACGAAAATTTTCCTTAAAAATAATGATTTTACTGCAAAAAAACGTTTCCACCACCGTTCGTTAATTTTCAAAATATTTTTTAAAACACTACGAATGAAGAAGAAATAATAATATAAATATATGTAAAGTTTCGTCGCTGTCGACTAGTTTGGGACGGAGAACGACGATATAACATCGACGTCGGTACAAACGAGCGTTTCTGTCAACTTCCTTCGATTTTTCAATGAATTCGTCGGTTCGTTTAGACGATAATTTCGGTGCTGGGACACGGAATTTTGGGAGCTGGCGCGCCGTTGCGACACTCCCGCTGGCTATTATAATATCGATATCGATGAGACAAGCTTTCCTAGGTCTCCCGGGCGTTCGAGACTCCGAGACGGCTTGGCCATCGTGTTGAATAATAATTATTGTTAGCTCTCGCGCGCGAACGCGACCGGCCGGCCCAGTGTGTTATTGAGTTATTCCAATGCGCGAGGTTTATCAAAGTGGGTCAAGCGATTCAATAGCTGCGCTGCTGCTGCGGAGAGCAAAACCGCTGCTGAACGACGCACGCGTGGGAGTATTTCGTGCGCCCCGGATATACGAACCGATCGACGATCGGCTCTGCATCGCTCCGCACCGCTGTGTTACCCTGCGAGGAGAAACTAAATTAAAAAAAAAAAAAAAGGGACGATCGTTACCGACGTCGGGCTTTCAGTTTAACGCAAGGAAAACTAATTAGGACGGCCAATATATTTCGCGCTTCGTATTTACCAATGCGCAACGCTTCGCATATCTTATCTGCCGAGCGTGCACTTAATGGATTCATCGTTTAGTCTATCGCGGAATTTCCGTATGAATTCACATGTAAAATTATTCAACGGTGTACTGAAAAAAAAAAAACCGGCTCTAAATAAATAAATGGATGAAAAGAAAGGAGATCCCGAAGACATTTGTGGGACACGAAATTTCGTCATTGACGAATCTCCCAGATGAGGAAACACCCAAAGTATTTGAAGTGCGCATTTAAAATTTCAAGTAGCGAATCGATGCACGTTACTCAGAATTTGAGTAACTCAATTCTTACAACATTGTAAACGGCGGAACGAAAAAAATACCCAGCTCTGTACTTTAAATACTTCGAGTCATTACAGTATTTTCCCTGCACCAGTCTCAACCAATCCACGACTTTAGGTGGTAAAAAAAAAAAATTGTGGAATTTTCTTCTCCGACTTCCCCGGGTGAAGTTTGTGTCCCGCTGTTATAATTCAATGAAATTTAATCTGGAAGTCGTGTATTCCGTGCCGTGATAGAAAAGCGAACGAAAAATAAGATTCGAAGACCGGAGCGACTCTGTCGTTCGGAGATCGTTCACTTTCCAATAATTGGGAGCGAAGGCTTTCGGTAGTTTCTCGGTACGGCTGTAAAATGAGCTGTTCGCTCCGTGTTAAAGTGTCTCTGGAGAGGCCGAAGGGTACGCTATATTGCTTTAGTGTCGTCGTCGTTCCGCAGCCGACAGACGGCAGTTACGGAAAGGGGGACCGAATTCTCTCTCTCCCGGTGAGAGTTGGGTCAACAGTGTCAGGTGTTGCACAATGAGACGAGACGAGAAAAGGGGGGAGGAGAGTAAAGCGTCCAACGATGCGAAAATCGTCGGTCCGTGCAATATATATATATATATCTTTCTTGTGAGGAAAAAAAAAGGGGTGGGAGAGACGCAGGTATATTACAGTGTATCGTAAATGAAGACGTTAGAAGAAAGCACGGAGAGAGAATAATCGCATTTGGGACTTTGGGAGACGGTTCTCTTGATGGATTCGACGAAGCGCGACCAAAGAAGATGGCTGTAAGGGGAGGACAATAAAGAAGACGAAAACGAGGTCGGAGGGTCGCGTGCCCTGCCGAAGGCCCGGCGTGACGACTTCCGGAAACGCTGATTGGTCTGTCTCGTCGATAGAAAATTCAAGAAAGCTTTCTCCCGAGGGTACGGCGTCCGACCCCGTGGATTATCCACCTCGGAAAAATATTTGACAAGGAAATTATCGTGACTTAGCGCTGTTGGCGACGAGAAAGTTTCAGTGCAGTCTGGGTAATTCTTTTTTTTTTTTTTTTGCAAACAAAAAAATATACATATTTGTAAGCGAAAATTTTATCGCTTCGCTCAGGAAGAAGGAGAAAAGATGATTGTCATGGATATTAATTTTTTGATTTTGTGACAAAAACGGACGACCGAAGAGGACTTTTTTTTTCTGCGATACTGTACAATTTCCTCGAGAAACAAATTCCTCAATTAATTCAAATAAAACACAATGAAGACTAACGGTAAATAAACCAAAAAAAAAAAAGAAAACCTATCCAAAACCAGTAATACATTCAAACAAATTAATCCCCAATATCCTCATTCACCGCCAACTCAATATCCCTCCAATGTCAACGTATCAAAATATAAATTCAATACAATTTCAATAAATTCCAGATACATTTTGTAACCAATACGTTATTTCCGTTCAGAGTGAAACGTGCGACTGCCACGCGTCGCCACAATGAGATCCATTGTAAACAACCCGGGGAAACTGAAATCTCAATTTATGTGTGCCTCGTCATAGACGTCAGAGGGACCCTAGGAACTCCTGATGTAATTTTCGTACCCGGCAATATTTTCACGACTGCGGATACCTGTGAACCCTCCGAAGGTTCCCCGTAGTTCGGGTACTTATGTTTCTCCCCCATCCCCCTCCCATCCCCCTCCCATCCCCCTGTCTATATACACCGGCTCTTCAAAGGTGTATTTACGAGTGGGGCGAGAGGTGGGGAGGGGTAAAAACCGACGGCACGGATAATCTTGATTTATTGAGCTCGCGCGAGCAACGTTCTCTCCCCCGGTCCCCTTCCCCTCCTGCCTAACTTTTGTCGTGTCGGTGCAACAAGTGTTGCAGTCAGCGCAGCAGGTAGATGTTGTCCGATGCGAGTTGCATTGTTGTCAACACGGACGGCGGGGTGCGCGCCTCGCACGCTTTCATCCCCACTCGGATACTTTTTCTCCTTTTACTCTCCGTCGACAAATTTATTTTCCAACGTTCCGTTCCATCTGACCCGGTTATTAGATTTTCTCGGAGACGGTGAAGGAGGAGGAAAATTAAAAAAAAAAGAATTAAAAAAAAAAAGTGTTTGGAAAAAATTGCGGGAACTGGCGCTGAAAGCCAACTTCCGGTTCGCCGGTATCGCGTCGCGTTATCTGGCGCAACGGCGTTTTTACGACTGCGCGGCGCGCGTGCGCAGACCTTCCATCCGCCTCGCGGAATTCTTTTTTTGAGTTTCGTTAAATTCGCGACGCAGAGATATCGAATCACGTGACTTTAACTTTAATGTCTTGACCTTTCTTATCGTTGGAATATTAGAGTCGAAACGTACTTTGTGGTTCAACCAGTTGTTCTAAGATCTTTCGGGTTGTTTTTTTTTTTTTTTTTTTTTTTTTTTTGGTGAAAATATGAAAGGCTTTAGCTTCGGTAATAAAGGATTATTATTGTTATTATTATTCTGCATTTTTTTGGTTGTTTCGAAACGCTTTTATCATATCATTATTAAATGATGTTGATAATAATTGTTGTTATTTTAGAAGTCAATGGAAGTTTCGCCCTCGTAGAGATAACAATACCGCTTAATCGTCGAACACGGTATCGAATTTTAATCCTATTGATAATTGTATCGTGTCAATAGAAGGATCCGACTTTGTCTCTCGATGGTGATATATAAAAATTGTTTCATCGAATTTTACAGTTTTTTTTCCTATCAGGCAGTTTTCAGCCGTTTTTGTAATTTCGTTTCACAGCTCACGCCAAATTCAACAACAGTCTGTAATTCGAAAGTCACTAAAAAATTTTCTTGATTCGTCTCTGAATAGACTAAAGAGTTTGGAAGAAAAAATAAAATTCGAGGGACTTTACGAAAGAGTTTTGCACTCGAGGAAGTACCAATGGCCTTAGAGAGAATTCCGCAGAGTTACGCGAGCCAGCGATAGATGTCAGGCCAGCAGTCAAGAAAACGGTCAGGTGATGCGTGATTCTAGCTGGTGTTTTTTTAATTAATCCTTTTTTTTCGCATACAGCTCGACAAACAGTGATTCAATGAATGAACTAACATTGTTATGTATAGTTTAATTTGAGATTAAAATACTGAATGAAAAGATTATTGGAAACCGAGTACACCAGCCAGACTTATCGTTGATTCATCATAGACTCGAGCAGACTTTTATTCCGTTTATTTACTTCATAATTACTTATGACTTTTGTGGCAATAATAAACTTTTTTTAAAATCAGCCAGGTGCAGAAAATATCGAAGAAGAAGTGTGAAGGAGAAGATTGAAAGGTGGAAGGTAAAGAGTACATCCCGAGCCTGCATCAACGTGGAAAAGTGGACTTTCGAACTGTGTGGAGACTCGACGACGTGAAAGCGAATAAGACGAGGCGGGAGGAAAAAAAAAATTGGGTAACGAGGAGAATAAAAAAAAACACACACACACACGCACATTGCGGAACGTACGTGCAGCTTTAACGTTGAGTCCTAAAATTGGAGAATAAAACCCTACCGGGGCGAACGAGATGGAGCAGCTTTTACAAACGGGGCATAGCAGTCAGCAATCGACGATACGATCTCGAGCGTCGCGGGTTCAAAGAGCCCGGCTAATTACCAAGCTGGAAAGCCGACCAGTATTTTTCCGATCCGGCTCGCTGACACCTGTTGATCTCGTCGAAACAACGACGATAGGTAAATTGCACGCTATTCAAGGTAAAATCTCGTGCAGCTCTTTCCGTGAGGACACGTGTCAACCGATAGAAATCTACGTTCCAAATATAGCACGTTATATAACTACCAATTGACACACTGTACGAGTTTGCGGAGTCGTCGATGAATTCTGTACACGTGAAAAACTGTAATTCTTAGAAAATTGATAGAAAGAGGGGAAAACAAAAAAAATTAGATTTTCTCATCTCTGATGTTATCGATAAATAAATACCAAGGAGACACAAAACGGTCGAATGTTTTGTGCGCCCGTGTAACTTGCATTCGTATCTCTCGGTGCGGTGAAATTTTTTCCGAGAAAAAAAAATAATTATTTAAGGTAGAAAAAACGAGAGAGCATCAACGGGTTTTTTTTTTTTTCGTCGCCTCAACTGTGCCGCCCGACCCCGAAGTCAAAATCCATTCTCGAAATATTTCTCCGACGTCGCGTCGAAACAATGAAAAAAAATGACTAAACAAAATCGCACTAAAAGAAAAAAAACAATAATAAAAATACGTCGACGATGACCCATGGAAATTCGCGAGAAGCAAAAACAACATGGAAAAAAAAAAAAAAAAAAAAAAAAATTTATTAAAGAGTTGGCAAAACTCGCCGACGTCGTGGCGGTAAAAAAAAAAAAAAAAATTAATACGAAAACATGTACGGCAATAGGCGAGGAACACGAAAATGCACGTGACCCGGTCTGCGGTGTGGCCGAACGCTTCGGAAGTGGACCGAGTGTGTGGAGAAAATTACTGCGGTCGATAGTATAGAAAGAAGTATCGCGCGTCCCGAGTTCCGATGAGATCGAGAGTTAAGCGAGAGAGTGAAATCGTGAATTTGCCTTGTTTAGTTAGCGTGTGCGAGTTAGAAGGAGGAGAAAGGAGTGAGAGCGCTCTGTGTTCCTGTTTGTGTCTGTTTGTCTGTGGGGCACCGACGAAGAAAAGGCAAGTTTATTCAACGGAGTGAGAGAACCGCGTTGCAGCACGAGACGAGAAAAGCGTAGCCGCGAGCGTAACAAAGAACGGACGAGAGTGCGGTATTCCCGTAGTCTGGGCTTTCTTTGTGTATGAGTGTCTCCCTGTCATATATATATATATATATATATATATATTCTGGTGGTTTATAATACACGAATAAGTAAAAAGAGATCGAGAGTGTGACTAATTTTACGGCGCGACTAACGTTCGAGTGAGACGAACGGATGCAGAGCGGGAGGGACCGGAGGAGTTTCGGAAATAAACGGGAGGGACAGTGCAGTGACTGGGCGAGGGAGGAGGACGAGCGGAGGCGGGACGAAGTCGGAAAGAACGAGACGGTCGGAGTTTGGCAAGCGGCACAAGCGCGACAACAAAGGCCTTCTTCTCGTTCGCGGGAGAGCACGCTGAGACCGTTTTTTTTGTTTTTTTTTGCTCAAATACATTTCGCAAAAATGGTATTCCACGATGGGGAAAAAAATGTTGCGCCGAGAGATAGAGCAGCCGAAAATGATCGTCGAACGATCGTTACTGTGGGACAAAGAACGGTCAACGGAAAATAAATAGTCTCGAATGAAACAATGAATATTCGTGACCGAGTCGGATCGACGACATCAGAGATGAACGTTTACAGTGAATTTTTAAGTTTACTCTCGTGACGAATTCCATTGGTCCTACCTTGCGCCGCGCTCGAGTCGTTCCCGTGAATTTCGTTGACCACCTCGACTCTCTGTTGCTGTTGCTGCACCTGCGCTATTTGATTCTGTAGCTGCTGCTGCTGCTGCTGATCGCTCGGCTGCTGAAGCTGTTGCTGCTGAAGCTGTTGCTGCTGCTGCTGCTGCTGCTGATGATGATCATGGGGGGTCAGTATAACGTCCGAGACGATCGTGGGATTCGCGCCGGACGATTCGGCGAGGCTCGTAGCGACGACAGCGTCGTCTATGTTGTTCCCGGTAGAGCCTGGCGAGCCGTCGCAGGCCCCGGGCTGACCGGCGCCGTTTTGCCGTTCGACTCCCGCCGTCGCTGCCATTCGGCCCTCGTGCATTCCGGAAACGTGGCGAGTTCACGACGGCGAGCCACAACAACCGCGTACGTAGTCGACCCGTGCCAAGGATTTTTCAATCCCGCTGCTCCCCGGACAAGTCGCTCTATCAACGTGGCGAGGCGGTCTTCGGCCGACTCTCCGACGGACGCCTCGCGCTGTACACACTGCGATGGCTTCTTTTTTTTTTTTTTTTTTTTTTTTTTCGCACGGACACACACAGACACGCGAACCTCGGTACAGAGAGAAGTACGAGGAACCGAGCAGACGAGAGACGTCGATGACGATGACGAGGGAGCGAGTTTGAACGACGTGAGGAACGTCACCTACACCAGTTCCCTCCGTTTCACTCTCTGTGTCCCGTCGTCTCCTTATTTCTTTCTCTCACACTCTCAAAAATTCACGCCCAGCGTGTATTCGTGTTTTCGCGTCTCTCCTTATACTTCATATATATAAATATATTTGTGTGTATCTCTCTTTCTATATATATATATATATATATTCTTATACATATATATTCGTTTATATATATATATATATACATCTACATATTCATGTGTATAGAATGTATTTCTATACGTCAGTGCATACGAGTTTCTGTCTACTCTATACTCTCCTGCGGCCTCTCTTTGTGTGTTTGTATGCCACTATGTCTTTCTTCTTCGGTTGTTGCTTCCAACACGTTTCGCTGTGTCCCTGTGTGTGCGCGCCTTCTCGTTTCTATCTTTTTTCCTTTTCTCTCTCTTTCTTTCTCGCTCTCCCGCTCGCGTTCCGAGCCTGCTGCTGCTGTTGCTGCTGCTGCTGCTGCTGCTGCCCCGCTGCTGCTTTCTATGTGCCTCTCCGCGAACGTGTCTCTCTACGGATCTCTTCGAAACACACTCGCACACCGATACACTCTCTCGCTCTCTCTCTCTCTCTCTCTCTCTCTCTCTCTCTCTCGTCTCTCGCGCGTGTATTGCCCACGCCGGCCAGCGAGGCCCACGGCCCTGCTGCTGCTGCTGCTGCTGCTGCTGCTGCTGCTCGAGCCGAAACTTTGACGCTGCTCGCTCTAAACCCTCCGTCTCTGTCTTTCTGTCGCTCTCTCTCTCTCTCTCTCCCCCTCGTCTAGCTTGCCTTCGCGCTTTACCCGTTCGCGTACTCTCGCCCGATTATCGACGACATTACAAACGCTCCTCGTCCCGTTCACCTTATTGTTAACAACCGTACGGTATCCGAACTTAACGGCGTGGTTTTTATTGTTGAAAACGAAGAAAATTCCCCGCGTGCCCGGCCGCACGCCCTCCGTAACCGAGCAAAAAAATCCTTACGTTAGACAAATGTAGGTCTGTAGGCCACTTCACTTACACTTTGCATTGACGGCGAGGGGAAACGTAGGGGCGAGCGGGAGGGTTGCCAGTCGTCGGTGTCGACGAGAGCGAGGGAGATGGCGACAGAGACGGCCAGATACTCCCTTAGTCAAGCGAGAGTCCCGCGCGACACGCACTCTCGATGACAGAACCAGCGGTACGGAGCACCGGACAGGAACGTAACTGGAATATCACGAGCCACTGTCCTTTCACGGTTTTTCTTTTGAGTTTACGTTTTTCTTCTTCTTTTTTTGTTTCCCGACGAATTTTTTTTTTTACGTCGACGATCTACTTCTTTGTTCCGAGTCTCGCGGCGAAGATGAAAATTTCGGGCACGTCGCTCGTCGCCGCTCGCTCGCTGATGTTGACGCTGCTGACGACGATGATTCTCGTGCTGCTGGGCTCAACCGAACCCTCGACGGTTTCTCTGCTCGATTGGTCGAGATTAAACGTCTCTTCGCGCAGACGCGAAATACCGCGGTTCCTCGCGACACTTTTCATCTGAATTGACAAAAATAGATAAAGACGTGCGTTAATTGAAAATTCACTTTGGATATTACTAGTAACAAACGATTGATGATGTTCGTATTGGGAAAACAAAATGTTACACAGATGTACAATACAATTCGGGAAGGGGAGCGAGATAGTAGACAAAATTCACGACGGACGAGCGACCGAGGTAACTTTCTGACATTAAGTAAACCGCGACGGTTTAGCGCGGAATTCGCATGTTACGTAATTCAGAACGATTTTTGTGCGACATTCCTTGGGGCTAGATTAACCGCGAAGTATGGAAGAAGCAATACGTGTATAACGTTCGTTCACCGTATGGAAAGACATTTCGCAAGAAATCGCCGGTGCTTGAGAAAATTTGAATATTTAAATTGGCGCGAGAATATTTTGTAAGACGACTCTGTTAATCGATGCTTCAGATAATTTAAAAAAAACACATGATCACGATAGCGAGTAAAGTCATCTACCGTGTGCGAAAGATTGGCAAGATTATGAAACGTTCGCACACCTTGAACGTGGACTCTGAGGATACGGTAGTGCCCGAACGAAAGGGAAAACGCGTAGCGCCGATAAGTGTGCCAATCCCTCGGGGCTATTGTAATTCGATGATCTTAACGATGAACGAGACTGTTCTGTGATGGAATGGCTTTGAGGAAAAATAAGGATCATTACCTAAACTGCTTTATCGTTTCGACGGGCTCGTCTGTGAAAAAAAAAACTCTCTGCCTATCGGAATTCGTAGCGGGGCAGGGTAAAGGGTACGGTAGCGAGAATGTTTTCGTCGGGGCGCCGGCGCCCGCCACTGACGGCACTGTCTATCGACGAAATGTCACGCAGTACCACGTAATTCTACGTGAGTCGGTTGATTTCTTGGATATTTCGCGCACATCGGATCCGGCCGATCTTGAGAATCCTCGTGAGATCCAGCGACGAGGTAGATCGTAGCGAAGGACCGGACGCTTTTCGAGGGCTCGTGGAACAACGTCGCCGGGGCTGTTTGCCGAACGACCGTTTACAAAACGCCGCGGCGCCTAAGTAGGTCAGGTGTCACAACTCTCGGACGCCCCGTCACGGAGACTTTTTTCACCTCAAGTTGCATAATTCGTCACGCGTTACTCCACCAAATATAACCCGGACAAAAAACTACTGATAGACGGTACACATAATGTGCGATGCAATAGGACGGATGAACATTGAACAATGCGCTTGACTAGCGTCCTCCGGTATCGGCGAGCGTAGCGACCCCTCGCGGCCGCACCCCGCGTATTTCGAAACCACAACGAACCCTCGAAATTTTTCGTATTTTCGTCTCCCTACTAATCTCTATCTCTTTGGGCGGGATCACGCTCTCGCCTCTTCGCGATTTTTGAAAATACATATTTTATTAATAAAAAGGCATTCTGTTTGTAGAAAATTGTACTGCGCTCAGAAGGCACCGATATCCTATTGATAATATATCTATCGAAAGTAATAATGAATTAGTATAATTTGAGAGTAGTTAAAAAAATGTTACCGGGATAGGGGAGGGATATTGTCATTGGATAACGTTGACATTTCTTGGATCAAGCCTTCTGCGCTCCCTTCAAGAGATTACGGGAGATGATCAGTCGCTGAATTTGCGACGTTCCCTCATAAATCTGATAAATCTTTGCATCCCTCATTAGTTTCTCGACTGGGTATTCCGTGTTAAAGCCCGCACCGCCAAATATTTGAACTGCATCGGTGGCACACTTGTTCGCAACGTCGGCGGCGTAGCATTTGGCGATACTGGCGTACATCGTTGCGTTCGGATGCTTGTTGTCGGCTGCCCACGCGGCTTTCATCCAGGCAAGTCGGGCGGTTTCGATACCGATCGCCATGTCGGACAGTATGAATGCAACGGCTTGATGCTCAGAGATAAGTTTGTTGAAGGCCTTACGCTCCATGGAGTACTTCAATGCTTCGTCCATGGCCCTCTGTGCCAGACCTACTGCACCGGTGGCGACCATTGGCCGAGTACTGTCGAAAGTCCCCATAGCGATCTTAAAGCCGGCTCCCTCGCCGGTCAGCACGTTCTCTTCCGGCACTCGTACATCTTCAAAGGTTACCATTCGCGTGTCTGAAGCACGCTGCCCCATGTTAATTTCCTGAAAAAGGCGAAAATTCTCACTGTGCACTTTGAATTTCATAATCGTATAAAAACTTATTTATCCGCGGATATTTATTCGTACCTTGCGACCGGGCGTGAGACCGTCAGTTTTACGATCGACGATAAAGCCTGTAAACGCCTTGCTGGCCGGCGCGTTCGGATCTGGATTCGTCCTTGCCAAAACGAAGTACCTGCGAATTAACGAAAAATTACGGTCTGTTTTTCAAACGTACAATATACAAAAAGAAAAGAAAACAAGTATCGCTACTTACCAGCTCGCAACACCGCCGTTCGTTATCCACATTTTCGTACCATTTATTATCCACTCTTTACCCTTCTTCACTGCCTTCGTTTTAATGCCGGCGACGTCAGAGCCCGCTCCCGGTTCTGTTACGCAATAAGCCTGAAAACAACACCATATTGACATTCATGCATAACACATATACGAAGAGGTAAACACTGCATTGTCGGCCAGTTTTTATACTGACAGCTACTATTGGCTCTTCAGTCATCATTCCCAAGTACTTCTTTTTCTGTTCCTTGTTTCCTCCTATCTTAACGGGTGCTTGCTGAAATGTCAACGAGAATTAGTTTAGAAAATTTTTAAGTTATAAAGTTTGATTATTTACAGCAAGACCCGAAGTTTCCATAGCAGTCATCACTCCTGTACATCCGTAGCCCAAGGTTTCGGACACGACACACGAATCAAAGGAACCCAAACCTAGTCCTCCTGAAAACAAAAAAAATATATACATAAATATCTATACTTTATGCGTATAACTTATTTATTTACATTTATATTTTATTTTATATATATATTATTTCATGTGCATGTTCAAATATTATATGTCTCACGTCTTTGATTCATTACTCGTAATTTTACTATATACTGTGATATTCTCTCATATAAAATACCGTTACAATAAAATATTGTTATATGAAGGGCCTATTGAACTCTTGGCGTACCAAACTCCTGCGGAATGGACCCATTCATGAGTCCTAGGCTCCATGCCTTCTTTATAATGGGCCATGGGTACTCTCCGGTTCTGTCATACTGCGCCGCAACAGGAATAATTTCCTCCCTCACAAATTTTTGAGCGACATCCTGCATCTCTTTTTGAGTCTCGTTCAGTTCAAAAGAAACACCCTGGGCAGCGACGGAGGTCGAGGAGAAGCTCCTGGCGATGGTTTGCTTCGCCGCATTGCCGAATACCTGGAAACAAGAAGTATATGAATGATTCGACGAACCAAAATATCTGCAGAGTCATTACGTCGATCAAGTTGCCGTCGAGTGTATGCACAGATTAATCCAGACAAGATTAGATGGACGCAAATTGTGAATTTGCTCGTACCTTTGCCAGCATCGTGACGTATTGTTTGTTCGAGCTCTTGGTGTATTACAGGCTATAACCTGACAATATTTATTCGAAGTTACGCGCGCGACGAAATGCACCGACTTTTTCGGAAGGATCGAGAAGATATTAACAGGAATGAAGGACAATCGGGAATGAGCAAAATCAACTTTGCGGCCCGCTTACTTAACTCAGCTGGCAGTCGCAGCGGGGTCAAAGTACGGACTATCGAGGTAATCGTCACTGACAAGGTTCGCGAATACTGTACAGCGGCAAATATCTTTCCCCCTACCATGCTACCTAACAAGCAGACAACCGTTTCGCGAATTCATAACTCTCGTCGATCTCGCAACGGAGCCGTCAACAACCGTGGACTGCGTTTTACAAACATTTAAAAAATATGAACTTTGCACTCCGTTTTTGATTGTAAACAATCTTTCCCTATCGGGTCTCCATCGTCAATGACGCGTCTGCAACGAGCCGCCCGTTCAATCAATTGGCCCCGGCGACGAAACACGCACATCTGACGATCAAACGATAGAAGCGCGTAGCGAAGGAAACAATTGCGAAAAAGATGAAAACCCCCTGTGAAACACTCGAAGGGACAATACGATGCATCAACAAGATAAATACGTGATTAATTCGTTTATTGAAGAATTCGTTTTGCGATAAACTTCCCGTGCCGACAAACCGTCATCGCTTCGCTAACACGATAATTCGTTACGTCGCGTTGTTTTCGAGAACGAAAGCGGGACCGCGATCACGTCAGGTCGAATGCCGTTCACGATCGTGTTACAGCGTCCCGTTCGCTAACTTTGTTAACGTACATCGTCATGGATATCGAGATACACCCGCTTACGGGTAATCCGACAGCTGCCTGGAAGGAGCTGTCGCGGGAGCAGAAAGTCATCAAAATTACCGTTAAACCTCCTACGACCGAGGCTCCCGTGGACAAGGTAGGTTTGGCCGGTTTTTAGGCTCTTCGACTCGGCTAAAACAGTGATTTTTTATTTCAGTTACGAATCGTTTGCATGAGTGACACACACTCTCTGACGCCTTACATAAAATTTGATGTGCCAGAGGGTGATGTATTCATACATGCTGGCGACTTCACCAAGTGCGGAAGTCTTCAGGAAGTCATTGAATTCAACACATGGATAGGCGAGTAATTTAATCTCCAAGAAACGAAATTTTTGAGCAATTTAATCTCCAAGAAAAATAATCGATCTCACAATCGACTGTAAAATTTTTACCTGCAGGAAACCTACCGCACAAGCATAAGATAGTCATAGCGGGAAACCACGAGCTCAGCTTCGACCAAACTTTTACGCACCCCTTCTCTACGCAGAGCAGCGGAGATAGACAGAAACACACCGGGACCAGCATACTCGACAATATTCCGACACTAGGAATGTCCAAAGACACCCTTGCCGAAGCCATACGGACCGAGAATATCAAGGATTATCTCACAAATTGCATTTACCTGGAAGACTCTGAGATAATCCTCTACGGAGTAAAGATATATGGAACACCTTGGTGATTATCGGAACACACTTTTCAGTTACAAATTTATCATCGAAAGAATATGTTTTTTTATTGCCAACAAATTTAATTCAGGCAACCAGAGTTCTGCAAATGGGCATTCAACGTTCCCAGAGGAGAGCCATGTCTTTCAAAGTGGAAGCACATCCCCGCGGACACGGACATCTTGGTGACCCACACTCCGCCGGTCGGACATGGTGATCTTTGCTGCAGCGGTGTGCGGGCCGGTTGCGTCGAACTTTTGTCGATTGTCCAGAAACGCGTGAAACCAAAGTATCATGTTTTCGGACACATACACGAGGGATACGGCATATCGTCCGACGGCAAGATAATCTACATAAACGCATCCACGTGCGATCTGAACTATCTGCCGGGCAATCCTCCCATCGTGTTCGACATAACGTTGCCACCGGGTATGGATAAATCGCGAGGCTAAGATCGTCCGTGCAGGCGAGCATAGTCGAAAATATCCAAAGATGGTTTTTCTCGCTTGGATCAAGTTACAAATCGATCCGGTGCCAAGAAGCTGTACGAATTCCCGAAATTGTGTTTCTACCGAGATTCATTACTAACGGCAATTGTCGAGAATAACGTCGGACGGGAAGATAATCTAAATTCGATCTGAACATTTTGCCCGGCCATGTTCCGATCGTGTTCGACGTAACGTAGCCAACGAGTATGGATACATGGCACGGCTAAGATTCTCTGAAAAATCGAATTTAGCCGGAAGTATCTGAATCGGATTATTCTAGCTTGGATCAAGTCTTCAATCTTCGGTCCGGTGCCAAACACTGGCACGAATTCTTAAAAATGTGCTCTTATCGGTATTTCATGTTAGGGATAATTTATTAAGAATTTGTACCAAAGGACTCATACGCTGAAATATGTTCACCGACCCTGCTGTATTTAATAACGAAATCACGAACTATTCCGGTGAGAGCTCAATCGTGATAATGTATAAAGTGACAAATTGGGTACGACGAGCAGATCTTATGATAATTGGAGCTTGCTCTGGGCGCACGTGATTAATCAATTTTTTCTACTGTTCTCTAGATAAGAGCAAAGGTTCTACGGTTGCTCAGGTGGAAATGTATTCTGATTTACATAGATTATAATCAACACAACGCTGTTAAGAAGGCACATGGTAAATTTGACTATGAACAGTCTCTTACGTAAAGTGATTATCGACACGATGTCCGTACTTATAGTCCACAGTGATAAATAATCGTCTCGTCATATCGATGCTTTCTGTGCTCGACTTTTTGTACCCAACAATTGAAACGACGTAATCCATGGTAGAATCCATACAATCTTCTAGCCGCCGAAGAGAGAAATAATCTTTGAACGATTTCATTGAAACAATTGTATTTCGGATAAAGCAACTTGATTCGATTAAAGATTCGTCTGTCACCGTCGGCGTTAACTAGAACGGATTGTCTACATCAGACTTAACATTCCTCTTCAACGCAACGTTTGTATCTTATACCATAATCCCAATAAATTATTGTAGGAATTATTTATCGCCGTTTGCTCTCCTCTGTGGTAAATACAACTTTTTTTTTTAATATAAAAAAAGAAGATTGGCAACTAGCAGGTTTCAAACTTACCGTTCAGCCTCATTCTTCTTTGCTCAGGATTTAGGATAGGATCACCTTCAATAATTTCGAAAAACAAATAAAACAAAAAACTTGGAGATCTTAATTGGAAGAAAGGTATACATCACAGGGATAGGAACAGTTTGTAACAATATTTCTTATATTGCTTTTTGTTTAGCATCCCATGTTGGAGAGCGGTAAACGCGCGTGACGCGTCTACTTCCCTGACCGTATAGTACAGTATTTTTAGTTTTACATGTCAGATACGGGTATGCGTCCGATGGATGAAAACGACATAGCTTACGATGCCGGATTGCGACGTAAGTATCGTAATTGGAGCGTGTTGCTTAATCTTGTTCGTTTAGAATAGTATACCTCGATGCATCGACGATTACTTGACGTTTGGTTAAAAAACGTGGACGATTGTAATGGCAAGCCGCTCAACGGCGAACAGTCGTATTCGGACAAATCTATATTCTCTAACCGAGGGAAAGAAAAATTGTGTAAAGGGCCCACGTTATTCCGGCTCTCTTAATGTTCACGGGGAATGGCCAATGAATGATTCAATACAGAAACAACGCACGCGTCGATGAAATACAAATGATAACGTAGAGCCATCGTGGAGATTCTGAGACAGCGGATAAAATTTCATCGCTTCCTTATTTTTGTTTTTTCTCTGTTCAATAGTTCACTCGGGGAAAAATTTGTCTTTTCATTTAACTTAACTGAATAGTAGTAACAATGAACTGCTAACGTACGATTACATTCTCCTTAAATGTTATGGTCGATCTTTTAGTTATCTAGTCGTACGTGTGCTCAATAGGGCACGTTCGAGAACAGGTACGACACGGACTCGCCGTTGTGGGTTCTCCTTACGGCCTCGGCGAACATCATTGAAACATCGATACACTGGAAATAAATTCTCTCAATTAACAATATTTCTTTTAAAAAATTTCTTACAGAAAATAACCAGATATTTGCCGCGTTCCGAAAGGAACAAATGTTCACCTGGATCTTCGGACAATCCTTCATATGTCCGTCCTGCGGGATCGTGTTGGTAACGACGACCGCCTCAAAACAGGCGTTGTTGATCCTGCTTATAGCTGGACCGCTAAAGATACCGTGGGTCAGGATGGCATAAACTTTCGTGGCTCCAGCCTCGAGAAGCTTCTCGGCCGCGTGGCAAATCGTTCCACAAGTATCGGCCATATCATCAACCAGGATCGCTACTCTGTCCTTGACGTCTCCCACGAGTACCATGCTTGCCACCTCGTTCGCCTTCTTCCTCTCTTTGTGGATGAGAGCGAACTCTACGTTCAAGCGATCTGCTATCGATGTAACTCTGTGGATTAAAAATATATTGATAAGTAAATATTTTTCTACAAGGAAATGATAATTTTCTGTTCCCAACTTCGCTAAGATAACTACGTTGAATGTGTTTACACGCACGCGTTAAGATCTTTACAAAAAAAAGTCAATACAGTTGTATTATAATATGAATAAATATTGCCGCATACACTTATATTATTACATTATATCTGCATATCAGTATAGTAATTTACTTTAGAACTTTCTATTGTAATATACCGTTTCGCGCCTCCAGCGTCCGGCGAGACGATGATGCTGTTTCGCCACTCGGCGATATTCTCTTTGATCCACTTAAGAACGGCCGGTTCGGCAAAAAGATTGTCAACGGGAATGTCAAAGAAGCCCTGGATCTGACTGGCGTGAAGATCCATGGTAATGATGTGATCGGCTCCAGCCACCGAAAGCATGTTGGCGACGAGCTTGGCGGAGATCGGGGCGCGACTCTGTAAAACATATTCATAACTAGATGAGTGCTAAGGCACGCTTATCGAGTCCCTCAAGTCCATTTGCAACTGGGTATCTTCCTGCAATATCAAAAAAACATCTTCTGTTAAAATCTTTTTTTCGTATTTTTATTCAAAAAAATTCTTTGTCGCGCCTTGTCTCTTTCACACTTTTATCGACGAAACTCCCCGATAGACTTCCGCGTGGTCTGAAATTATTTTCAACGAAATGAGAGAAAAATGTAGACAAGGAGCTGGAGTTACCACGAGGGCGCTTAATAGCGTATACACGAGAAACTCTTTTTGCGAGTTTGTCGCGACGGAAAATATTGGGACGGATGTGAACGATAGGACAGGAAACGCTAATTCATTTATTTTTATTTTATTAAATTTTGTTTTTCTTTTTTTCGCCTCTCGGTGAGACGATCTCAGAGGGGACAAAATATATATACGATCGCAAGTGTTCAGAGATAGTAACGAAAAAGTATATATGTATGGTAGAAGATAATAAATTTTTCAAAAATAAAAAAAAAATTGCTTCGTTGCAAATGCACCCCAGTTAAGACTCGACGGGTACTGTAAGTAAAGCAATAACACTAAAAGTTATTGACGAAATAAAATTAAAAGATTAAGAGAAACGAGCACAATGCACCTTGAGTATTTATCGTTGCCGGGTACGTTCTTGAATGATTGTTGGACGCAGACCGAGATAACAGAGAACCGTTAGAAGCTACTCACAGCACACAGCACAAATGACGTAGTAACAGAAAAGTAGAAAGAGGATTGTAAAAACGATGTGAACGGGTTCCCCTCGGTGTACTCCAGAATGCATTGTGCACGCTGAGAATGTAATGGTAACATTCAAAAAAATTCTACGATGACAAATGTAGGCTGGAACATCACAAAAAGCTGGATCTTGGATAATTAGAAAAAAAAAAATGTTGTTTTGTTATTTTATGTTGGTTATTTTTAATCGGCAACACGCGAACGTACCTAGGGTGACGTTCGCGAGACGACACGATTCTTGTAATGTCAAGTTTTTGTTTGTTTTGTTTGTAATATTTTATTATTCGTAACAATATAATTATTCTCTTGCAACAAGCAAGCACTGCTGTGAGCGGCAGGCATTTACCATTATTAGTGGCACACGTAGAATTAACTATGGAATAAAAGCGAAGGAGTTAATTAGTACCCAAGAGAACAAACATATTTTCGTATCCCCCAGAATATCGAATAACCGATAACGCAAAAAAAAATATTTTTTCGCTATCGTATTAATATTTTGCCCTCTCATTCAGATGTCAATATGTTTTTATCGAATGTATCCATTCATTCGTGGGGGGTAGGGGGGGGGGGGGGGGGGGGAGTAAACCGCTATCAGTATGTGCAGCAAATAATCAAAAGGTATGTTCTTGTTTATGCTGGCTTACTTGGTCATTTGTTAGTCCTACAGAAATAATTCGGCCGAACGAATTAAACGTAATAAAAGAGTCAAGAGAAACAAGTCGATACGATAATACGAGTTATGTTTATAAATTACAAACGCTTCACTCGGAAAATCTCTCGCTGCTCGTTTATACTCACTGTCGTCAGGTCGGGCACAAAGTCCTGAAAATACGCAACTAATTTAGACAATTGAATCGTTGTGCTGATTTAGGACGGTCCCTTCGGTGCATAAACGACGGTAACGGATGGAAGAGAAAAGGGTACAAAAAAAGGGCGACGTCAAAGTGCAAGGACCGTAACGAGGAGCAAACTAAAAAAAAATCATCAATACGAGGGGACTTGCAACGAATATCGGAATCGTATTCGGAGCGCTGTAAAACCCGTGAGAGAATAAAGTCTGTTTATTGAGAATGAATAAAATTGCTTTGAAGCTTATCTTTATTTTTATTATCCCCAAAGAAATTATAAACTCGTCGTGGCATTTGTGACGTTTACGTTGCCCCCTGCGATCAGTAAGTTGACTTTCCGTTTCGCAACGTGCTGCGTTCTGCGGTATCAGAAGTTCCTCGATAACCCCGGGGTCGTTAATCGGCGTTCTCCGTGGGGGCTTACCGGTCTCGAGGAGAAATCTATCTCGCGTCAAGCTAAGACTATTGCATGTGTCGAGTAAAAACTTGCATCTATTATTTGAACGAAGAATTAATGAATACATTCGTTCGGGAATTATTCTACTGTCGCAATGAGCATTAATTTATTCGCGTCGATTTATCGTGCCGGATTCATTCTCTCGTTGTCTCACATCTCTCAGCGTTAGGGCGATCGAAACAGACCGAACCGGGTAATAATGAATGCCAAGCGTTTGTGAATAAATTGTTAATTATATTGATATTAGTTAATCACTGGTTGGGATTTCGTCATGTGTTTTCCCGTATTCTTCCCAGAGCTTGAGCGCGCTCGTGTCTGTGTACGATAATTCAGCGATCAATCATGTATTAGAATGTTCGTCTCGAGGTGAATAAAAAAGCGTGTTACAGAAGCCAAATATATACGAGACGATTGTCTAGTGTCAGTAGATAGAATTTTTTAAATTTATCGTCCCAAAGACCCTTCTCACAGTCATACTTTCAGAGCTGGAGTCCCCATGACTTGGGGAGCATGCAATGTTGCTTTATTCCGCGCAAGCTCGGTGCAAGCACCTGGTAACTTGCGCAGAGTAATATTTTTTTGTCGATTACACCTGCTAACATAATATACATCTTTTTTCAAGGCAACTCGCGCGAGGGCGAAAGAATAAAATTGCGTCAATTAGATATTCTACGAGCCATTCTACGTTGCCGAAAAAAATATTTAAATGTGTGTAGCCGCAACGCTAAGCATCCTCGTTCCCAAGTACAATTTTACATGTCCCCCCGCCCTTCCACTCCAGTGATGATAATTATGATCATTGATTTAATTCCGCGAGTCTCCTGCATGATACACGAGGCTCAATAAACAATACGTCATAAGCCCATTGTGATGTGTTCGTGAGCCTTCAATGTCCTCGGGTTTGCCAACAATGTGATTTCTTTTTTTAATACCACTTTCGCCTCCCCATACGGATGCAAAAGCTACAGAAATAGAAAAATATATATATATTTAAAATGGCAGAATATAGAACCACCACAAAATTACCCTGAATTTCCACTCGTTCGACTTCACGACAATACGACTCTTAGCGGAGTCAGTCTTGTCCGCACCGTCACCGCCCTGCGAATATGCAATAACAAACAGAAAAAAAAATTGTATTTAAGATATAATAAATTGCGGAGCTCCGACGGCCCCGATCGAGTTTGAGATTTGGTAGCGCCATGGTTTCCATACCTCTCCTGTAATTCTACAACTAAACGTTCTCATTTAATAATCTGGGGAATAGTTATGTGGGCCTCCGTCTAACGATTATTTTTTTATCGCGACACAACCGTCGTACATTGATTACGATGATTTATGCCGAGTACATTAGAATTATGCAATGTACAACATTGAACTGTTCAAATATACCAAAGCGTATTCAATGAAGCTGATTAGTATGATTTATGTAACGCAGACGCGATCTTTTTTCACAATATAATTCGCGTGTAATACAGAGCTAGAAAAAAAAATTGAAAAAATTGAAGAAAAAATGTAAAAATTAATAATCCTGTTTCTAGTATGGTATCGTTACCTTATGAATTATAATGAAGGAAATAATAAAAATTGATGTACCGAGTCGCGTACCTTGTCCTTCTTGTCCTGTCTGGCATATGGGAAGCAGGGAATCACAGCGGTGACTCTCGAAGCCGATGCAATTTTACAGGCATTGATCATGATCAGTAGCTCCATCAGATTGTCGTTTACTTCACCGCTTCCACTCTGGATAATGTAGACATCCTCTCCTCGCACCGATTCGCCAATCTCCACACTGTAAAAATTTTTATTTGTCAAATGTTTGGTCAACCAATTTATTTTGTCCAAGCAAAAAAAAATCATACATGTCCACTGAATAAACATTCTTCTCGTATTCGACAAATTAAAAAAAAAAAATTTTATGTTACACAATTTCCAATAGCCCGTAGCCATTCCCAAGATCTCTGCGATAAAAATTTGAGAGTGGGAGACTTATCAGAGCTGTTCCACCAACACTAACACAAATCTTTGATAGTATGCTGTATGGCACGTATGCAAAGACGATGCCGGCATCATCTTTGAGGAGAACCAATTAACGTTCTCCAATCCCGTAATACACGCCAAATTGAAGCGCGTGCTAGTTATACAATAGAACACAAACTATATATCCAATCACGAATAATCTACGACGAATTTTACATGAAAGCACGTGAATCGAGGGAGTTATAAACTTCAGACCGAAATTCGAATGAAATTCGCGTGCGAGGTGGCTGCGAGTCGGATCGTACGAGATTGAAGTTAAAAAAAAAAAAAAGAAACACCAGCATCGTACACGAAAAATCGTGGTAAGATTTGTTTTGACGCGTAAAACAATACCGCGTGCACAGAGCATTTTTGGATGCGATCACACAATGGTAAAACAGGTATGACAAGTTACGAACGATGCATTAGTGTGTGGACGGAAACGAGGCTTATTAAATTTTCGCGAGCGAAACGGAAAGAGAAGTAGCGATAAGTTGTGACAGGGGTGGCTTGGGTACGATGTGGAAAGGGGGTTGCCATTCGGTTTAGGCGATAAACACAAGTTACGAGAGGCTTCACACGGGACAACGGGCAACACTGTTGATCACGAAAATTATGTTTTACGAGACGACATGTGTAAAATGTTAGATGGGACTAAAAGCACGTGGCCGAGTTTGCAAGCGAGCAGAAGGGCACTAAAAATAACGTGGTTACTGGAGGGCCGCGTGGTGATAGGCGACCATTACCATGTCTCGAGGTTGCTGAATTTCTTGGTGACAACTTTGCCGATGTCGATGCCGAGCCTGTCGACGATCCGCTGGGCTAGATCCGGGTGCGAGGTGCCGCTGAAGACCTTGATGTTCGGCATTCTGCTTTGCAATACTCCGCCGCGGGATTTCTCCAAGTTTGCGCGTAACAAACTCTTGGCACGCACTGGCTGCGACACGGGCATCACTGAAACCGAAAGAACGAAAAGAGCCACCAATCAGAGAAGAGCTTCGGTGTTCCGGACGTGACGTCTGTTTAGGAAAGCTCCGCCCTCACGGGAATCATCGTTCTCTCTTATCGACGATGTTGTTCCTTTGCGGCGTCGTTGTGTTTCCTTTTTTATCATTTTGTATTTAATTCTTGTTGCAACATATCTCGTCTCGTTTCTGCTCGATTGCGCTGCACCCTTGGATCTCCTTTCCTATTACGACATCTTCATATCGTTTCTAATCTGCCTCCACGTTTTAGAGACAAATATCTTGTCAGCAGCGCGATTAATAAAGAACAACAACGTGTTTTTTTTTATCATCGAGTACGTCAATGTAAACGAGACGTTTTGTCATGATACTCGTTATCGAAATTAATTTTGCAACGATTTGAACGAATACAATATTTTAACTAATATCGACCATAACAACAACGATAACATCAGTCATAATGGGAAGGGATTCCTTTTAGTGTTTAGCTTCGAGGAGCCTTCTGGCTGGATCTAAATTGATACAAAAACCCGACAAGACTTGTAAATATTCACGTATAGGCAAGTACCGATGCTATAAAAATTTCTATGATCAGCTTCAATTAGCCAATATTTGAAAGTTCTTTGTATTTGCAGTTAGAAAATTTGGATTTCCCGCCTTCGAATACCCGCGGCGTGACTCCAGACATAGATTTAAAGTACCATACGAATGGCAAGGCGGGTGACAGTCAACTTTTTCCTACATCAAATGTGGCGCCGGCGTTGATCGAATGATAAATCGTACGTGTGCCCGCGTGCGGAGTTCTCGGCTCGTGGTGTAAATCTCTCACGATATTAGTCTATCGAAGAGATAGAAGAGATAGGTGTCGAGCGGATAACCGAACCGCGAGCCGTTACCGACGTCGGACGTTAGCCCACGTTAGCCGTCGAGGTCTTGACGCCGGTGTCAACGCACGCTGTCTCACAACCTCTTAGTATAATATTAGTTCAACGAATTTACGATGACAGTGTGCTGACCGTGTGACAAGGTTCGTCGAAGCTATGGCCAACATCGCGGCGCAGCGTATAAAACGCGAATTCAAGGAAGTTCTAAAGAGCGAGGAGGTGAGTTTACGGAGCGTTCGATTAACATGGAGTCGACGAATCCGGGCACAAACGATTATCATACAAGACGATATTAAAATCGACGTTATGCAACTTGCACCAGCTCGGGGGCACCCTGGACACAAACGAACGGAGTCCAGTTGCCGAGTAACATCTTCGACTTCGCCTCTTGTAATTGCCTTAACGCGAGCGTTGTTTCTACCTATTCTAATATAAAATTGAAAATCTTTCATCGCTTGCGCACGGGCTGCGTCCCGGGAATTAAATCTAAATTTTCTTTTTATCTCACAAAAAAATTTCCGATCATCGAGGTTCTACGCTTTTCGACATTTTGCGCACTATTTTTGTCAATGACAAAGGATTTGGCAGTCGTGGCTATTGTTGACAGTACTCCCGACTCACCCCTCTCCTCGGACGGTCCCTCCACCTCCACCTGCTGGCTCTCCTCATCTCTGTGGCTCTTGGCACTGTCCATGTCTTCTTGCTCCTCTGCTCTCACAACGAAAGAACAAACACATTTTTTTTCCATACTCTTCCAACCGGTTGTCAAACCGGCGCCGTACTATTATCCCATGTAAATGAGGCAAATTATCGTCGCGCACACTTTTGATATCTCCCTATCTCACTATGGTGTCAAAAGGTCACGTTGATTGTACTCTACTATATTTTCAATGGTTAAAGCTGAACAGAACACAATCGACGTTAATTCTGCTTCTTTTTAAGAAATCATTGGCCGTTCAACTTTTTTCCGCCTTTGGAGCTCAATGATTGAACTGATGCAATGAAGGGGTGAAAAAAAATTGACTGCTGCTTTCCACTCCTAATTTCCATGAACTACTAGAGACCGCATGTCTTCCGCAATTGCTTGACCGGAACAGTCGCTGGACTCGATATATATTGATATGTATATATTATATGGATTTTACAGATTAAATTTGCTTCCAGGTGGCCAAATGCGCCATCAGGGTTGAATTAGTGAACGACAGCTTCACCGAGCTTAGAGGGGAGATAGCTGGTCCGCCGGACACTCCGTATGAAGGAGGAAATTTTGTACTAGAGATCAAAGTGCCAGAAACGTATCCCTTCAATCCTCCGAAGGTTAGTGTGAGCCAGTGGATAATAATTATTGACTACAGCACACTTTAGGCGGTCTTTAACTTAAGATTTTTTTTAATTTGCAGGTTCGTTTCATAACGAAAATATGGCATCCAAACATATCCTCAGTCACGGGCGCGATCTGTTTGGATATCCTAAAGGACCAATGGTATGTCGATTCTATTCGCGATTCGCGCGATTGCAAATGTACTAATGATTCGCCTAATGAAATATTCAAGGGCAGCAGCTATGACGCTGCGCACGGTCCTGCTGTCGCTCCAAGCCTTGTTGTCAGCGGCCGAACCTGACGATCCCCAGGATGCGGTCGTTGCAAAACAATACAAAGAGCAGCCCGAGATGTTTCGACAGACAGCAAAACATTGGACGTGCGTCTACGCAGGCGGTCGGTAAATAATGATAGACTCAAACGCGGCTTCCATCGAACGTTGGTCGTAATTGTTTATTGTTCGTGTTGAAACAGGACCCGCGAAAATGCCAGATCTGAATGACAAAATAAGGCGATTAACGGATATGGGAATTGAAGAGCACAACGCGAGGGTGGCTCTGTCGTCGTTCAACTGGGACTTGGAACGCGCCACTGAACAACTTTTTAGTTAGTGATTAATACGGTCTGAATACCTCCACATCGTTCACACCCGTTTATCCCATTTATCAAAGGAAATCTCTCGTTCCGGTTATTTTGAAACGAAGAAGAAGAAAGAGCAGATCATGTAAAGAAAAAAATAATGCCGCGTGTACACGGCTTTGTTATCGAGTATTTCGGCAGATTTAGCGACAATATTTCACATCGGCAAAGCAAGACGAATCCAGTTTTGTTTTGTCTTTTTTTTTTTTTTGATTCTATGTAATTCTCTATATACTGTTTCATAAATTTGGCGAACCCGCAGGTGTTTCTTATTTCCCGTATGTGACTTGTTTTAAACCAATTATTGTTGTCGCAGCCGTTTTAAATCACGAGCCGCAATGCAGATGCAACGTCATTACGATGAAATTGCACGCAAATCTGAAAAATATATTAAGCCACGAATTCGAACAATAACAGCTGTAGTCCGGAAGTTGGAGAGAATTCTGCGTACCAAGTTCCATTCAACTTTAGGTCTATCACTACCCCCAGTGTACATTATCGTAATAGACAAGGGTTAATTTAGCGTTAGTTCACATCTGTAAAAAGAATCATACAACTTAAAGTTATATTGTTAATATTTAAATTTTGTACATTCTTCGGTGTTGGGCTTTTTTTTTTAATTAGTCCTTTCTTTTAACGTCGATGAGAGATAAGCACGCGACTGCGCGAGGCTGTTTCTATTATTGTTGATTGTAACATTATTGTCAGAGGCGCGGGGGGATGCATTCACGCAATTCACGCCTACACAATCGCATTCGAAATGAGTGGTTCACATTCCAGGCTCGGAAATAGAAAAAGTTGCATTTATCGTTTTGCCGCTTTGAAGCGATGAAACTCAAATCTACCTGAAATATTCGAGTATCACATCCGTTAGTATCATTTAGAAGTCGAGCGTCATCGCCGTGAAATATTTCATAAATTAGTGAGAATTGGCAAATTTGCGATCTTGACTATGAACAATTTTATCGGCGCGTTAAACCGCAGTCTTGTTCTATTTTTGATTTTTTTTTGTCGCCTTCTATCAGTTTTTAGTAATATATACGGAGGCTGTGCCAGAGGTGCGTTATTTAGATCGAGGTGAGTGGCGCCTTCGACGCAATTCTTGTAATCTCGAAATGGCAAATTAACGAATAATTAAATATTTACCTCGTTCTAACTGAAACGACACGTGGCTTCATTTATAACAGAATCAATGAACCTCAAGTACACACATAACGAACACACATACACACACACCTCGTATAAAAGGTTCGATCCATGTAAATCAAGATTTCGAAAGAAAAATAATATTAATAAACGATTCTTTGTAAATGCTGAGGGTTTTCGCCACTGTATCAATCATTGAAACATAACGAGTCTGCGAAATCGTTCTTATTTTATTATTACTTATATAAATTTTCTAAAAATCATTCCTTTCGTATCACAAATATCTTAAAGTTATATATCGATCGTTCGTATAAAAAAACATCTCTCTATATATATTAATAATTCATCGGTTTTTTTAAATGAATGAGAACGTGTCAATCCAGTTCTGTGTGACTGTACAATTGTTAATCGATGAAGTATGAAGCGCGTATCTTTTTATAGTCCAACGAAATGAGGAGTCAGTCAGTTTGCCGCAGAATTGCGCGACAAGTATTAAATGCACCGTAATTTTATTCAACGAAGAAAAGAAAAGATGTAACAGAAAAGTCCTTTCTCGCGATTTACGCGTTCGTGAACAGTCTTAGCTTTGAGGACGACAATGTGGCGAGGAAAATTTTGTTATTCACCTCGAACGAGCACAAGTCGCGAACGGGATCAGATACGGGAATCCTGTGAACTTGTTTACCCGCCGAGATGCTCCACAGTGAAACGCTTTTCGTCGATTCTTGATGGGCCGCGACAAAAGTGTCGTTTTCTACATTAATGTGACACGACCGGCTCATTAGCTGCTGAGAATTGCCGCCGTTGAACGTGTGGATAACATTGCACACGACGGCATCCTCGGTTCCCTTGTCAATCGTAAAAACAGTGTGGCGTGCATTAGGTAGCTTAGCGTTCGGTCGTGATGATATTAGTGCGTGATGATTTTTCGCGTCGTATCGCACAGATACGAATGGTCCGTCGAGAAACATTTGTCTCGACGTCCACATAGTAAAGTCCTTATGTTCGTAGGCGTAGCAGCTGTTGAGATGAGCGGCAACGAAGCCGCCCTTGTTTATTCCGGCAGCGGAATTTGACGGTATCGTGGCAAGAGAGACAACCGGGGTTCGACCGCCTAGAGTGGTGAGAACGGTGACCGCTTCGTTAGTCTGCCGTATGTCAAATTCCGTTATCGACCCATTCGCAGCGCCGACCAGCATGGTATTGGAATTTTCCGTCGACCAGCAACCGCTCCACAGTTGCGATTCCGTCGGATACCCGAGAGCGACGATGTTGTTGTGGACATCCAAAACCTTCACGGTCTTGTCAAAGCTCACGCTCAGCAGCAAACTCTTCTCGCTCGGATGGAAAGAGATGTCTCTTATGGTCTGAGTGTGCAGCAGCACGAACTGCTGTGGCTGATACGTCTCCATGTCGACTTTTCTTACGCCCCAACCTGAGAATAGTGGATTCGCCGATTTCTTTGAGGCGGCGATGCAACCGTACCAATGATTGTAATCGAGAACACGGCAGCCATCTGCCGAACAGATGTCCACAGTTTTCTCGAGAAAAAACTTGAATTCTGGTGCTTGCGTTGCGAATACATTTGATTTGTGAACGGTAGCTTGCTGCTGCTGTCTCTCGAGTTCAGCGATTCTATTCGCCATGCTCGACAATTGCTGCTCGTGAAGCCTCCTAGCTATGTGACATTTAGTCACCTCCATCTCAAAACGATTTTTCTCTATGGTTACCTCTACCAATTCTTTTTTCAATCTTTCGTTCTCAACCGTATCTACCGCTGATAGCTTACGTGCATATAATACTCTGATATCTTTAACTGTAGCTTTCATGTTGCACTGAGGACAGCGTCTGTTGCTTGCCGTGCAAGCCACTTGGAGCCATCTTAGCACGCAACTATGACCAAACAAATGGCCACAGCGTAAGCAGCAGAGTCTGTGATCTCCGGAGTTTGTCCACAGATCCATGCAAATCGGGCACATTTGGCCAGATTCTGAGTCATCGTCGTTTTCTTTTGATTTTGTCTCCAATATCACTTCGGGTGCTTCCAGTTTTGCTTGCTTAGCTAGAACTCGATCATCATCGTCCACCGCTCGTCTTCCAGGGTCAGGATTTATTACTTCCGGAGCATCCTCGCCTTCGCTTATGACGATTACATCGTCGGATGGATTTCCATCGTTCTCAGGCACGTCTTGTAGTGGATTTTCTGTATTATCTGCGCGGCGGTAAATTGATTAAATTCCGCCGTGAAACTACTACCATTGTAACCAAACGCAACTTACCGTACTCCATTGCTTCCTCCATAACTAAACGTAAGCGTTTGTGAGTAATCGTTACCAACTATCATAATTAAACGTCAATCTTTGTTCCTTCAGTTCCGTGTGAGGATATATGCTTTGGACAACCTCAAAAAGTGGTCGCGTCGGCGATGTCAACATCGGTTGTGTTGCTACTGGTTTTGTTTTTAACGACAACCCCACGAGGATCTTTCGGTTAACTGTGGGAGTGCAAATGAAATGATTCTCCTTCTCTCTCTCAAAAGCCGAGAATTGCCGAGGACGTCGATCCAATCCAGTCGGTCGTTAGACGACACACCGAACGGTGAGTAGCACCAAGAAGCAGCCGGAATTAACCTTGCTACGTTAAAAGTTATCCGAGACCGAAAACAACGGTGCAACCGGCTTTTCCCGCGCGGAAGTCATTGCATTTCCGGTTTACACAGTGCTCTTTCTTTTTCGTTGTCGAACAAATTGTATGAGGTACGGCAGCGACCGAAGGATTTCGTGGCGCGATCTGTTGCGCAAAGTTGGCGAGCGCCGATTTCCCGCAGGAATGTGCCGCGACGAATTTTTTCGTCGGCGAACTATCTACGGCAATCGTCGCGACCCGAGGTAGTTGTTGGATCGTACAGTTGTGCGTCTGCGTAGCGACTGAGTTACATAGGGAAAGCGCAGAACGAACAGGGGGCACACACGCTCAGGCTTGTGTTATCCGGAGAGTTTTCCGAGTTCCCGCGGCGTCAGCAGCAGGAGTTACGAGAGAAGGGCTTTGGGTCGTCGTACGAGCCTCGTCGACTACGGTTTCAAACGAGCAAAGCCTACGGAGCTCTCCGTGACGATTCGTGATATTGTCCCGTCGCGATATCGTTCGACTAGCTAGGAGCGTCGAGTGCTGGTGGTTGTTTTCATTCGGGAGTTGCTTACCCGATTGGATTGTGATAATGGTAGCGAGTGTCGTGCGCATCGCTCGCGGACCGCACAGTTACGTGCCAAAATAAAAAAAAGGGCCGCTGCTGCTGCTGCTGCTGCTGCTGCCTCTGTAATTTTCTGGTGGAGGGGGAACAAATCGCGCGCGCCAGGAGTTCGTGTGCAACGAGAGAGGGTGCAACACCCTGGAGAGAGCCGACGAGGCCCGGTGTCGTGATGCGATTAATTCCACTGGCGTCCCGTTGTTTTTAACTTGACTTTACCCACTACCCCCTCCCCTTCTCCGGTGCCTGTGCGACAATCAACTATTGAAGAGATGATACGAATGTGCGGCGACGATTACCGGGATTCGGGCGTCGAAGAACGCGGGCCCTAGTGAGCCCACTCAGCTCTCTCGCACCGTATACAACATAAGGCTTGTTGTTTTTATGAAGCAGCCTGGGGAACCCTCGGCGACTCCGGGAGAAAGTACAGCATTTTGCTACGGGCCTCCGCGCTCTCGTGCTGTTTTCCCTCTATCTTTCGAATCACAGTGATTAACGTTTTCATTTTCGATCGGAATACGTTTTGTGTTTCTTTTCATTTTCCTCCCTGTTCTTTTCATTTTCTTCGGTCCTGAAGCAGTTCCGTTTCCCACTTTAAATCGGACGTGTTCGCGCTCACAGACGAATTGGATCTTTTTTTTCCGGACTCCAAGAAGCTAACACCCGCGTTTTCCCGTCGCCACAGGACGGGTTATGTTTCCCACTTTCATCGGTATCCTAGGTAAGTTTAGGTCGCTCGTAGTGTTTTTCGAAAAAATTATTCTTTACCTCTTCGTTTCTGTTAGGAGGAAAATCGCATATTACTTTTTTTTTTTAATTTTTCTGATCCATCGGTATCACAAATACTATGCGTTTAGTCTAGCTCATCTCGCTCTTCCACTAATCATTCGATGAATCACTAGAGTAAAAAGTTCGAGCTGCGTTGTCAATGCTTGACTTGATTCTTCTAGACATTCAATCGTGGTGGGAGGTGCCGAGTATAGCGCACTTCTGCTCCTTATTTAGGGCCGCCTTCAATCTCCTGGACTTTGATATCGAGGTATCTAGTAAGACCTAGAAAAAACAAAACAAAACAAAAAACTGATACGTACTAGCTTGTTAGCTCGTAGCTGGAACGTTCATCCCCTAGATCAGCATTCCACCACTGCTTTAACGAAAATATATCCTTGCTTGCGCGCTAATCCATGCTGTAACAGCCTTTATGTAATTTGCAGTGCCAAACTTTGGATTTTACCACTATGCTGTTATTCTAGGATCTGGAAGAAGCTCTGTTGACTGACGGTGGTACGGAGGGTCGTTTACTACAGGAATTAATAGTCAGACTGCTAGAGGGCTGCCTGCCCAACGACACGCGCAATGATATCTCAACGTTCAACTATCAGATGTTCCTGCGGCGTCTCTTTCGCAAGAAATGTCAGGTAAATATCATAAAAAATGATGATTCGTTATCATTATTTTTATTATAGTTTTATCTATTTGTTATTTTTTATTTTACAAGGCACAGTCTGTGTCATAAATAAGCGTAAGTGTCTGTAACTCCAGTTTATACTTCTTTCAGGAATACAAGTGTGACAATCCATTCAACACAGATGTAGACTTTGAGCTTTTGCCACTACGACAGAAAGTTGAGATATTACGCGCTCTCTGCGACTTTAGGCTCGACGCCGAGGACGTGGTAAGTATGTAGCCTTAAGAAATCAATGATATCCCGCAAAAAAAAAAAAAAAATTACGTGTTCTTATCGATTTTTCGATCAAATCGAATTTGCAGGAGTGCGCGCTGAGTAACTTGGACTCGGAAAGTCTCAGAGTTGAACCATTGGGTCATGACCGTAAGAATTCTGCCTATTGGTACTTCTACGGCACTCGACTCTATAGGGAGGACTACGTCGACAGCGGTGACGGTGTCGAGGAGCGGCCGAAGACTAAACCGAAGGACCGTCGGCGCAGGAGACGACGGGGCCGAGCAGGGAAGCCCGTGGAAGAAGTGGAGGAGGAGGAGAAAGAGGAAAATAGTTTAATAAACGTTTACGGTGATTCGAAGGATCGCGAGACAGTCTGGCAAGTCGTTTGCTTTACGCAGCAGGATTGGGGTCGTCTCGTCGATAAATTCAGAGATTCGGTGAGCTGCACGATTTTATACTCGGATGTTTGACAAAAAAAAACATGATTTTTTGCCAATTTATTAAACAGCAAACGATAATTGACTTTAAGGAATACGCGACAGAGCAAAAACTGTTTCGAACACTCGCCGAGGATTTTCTGCCGGAAATACCAAAGCTATTCGATCTGAAGGAGAAGCAACAGAGACGTAGGCTCTTGCAGCGTAACGGTTCGCGGGTCCTCAGAAGTTCCGAGGCCGCCGAACCGACTGAGGCAGTCATGGTGCGCGCGAAGATGAAGACGAAGCCCGGTAAGGGAGGCGCGAAGAAGACCGGCGGACAAAGCTCAAAGGGTGCCGAGAGCGACGACGATACACCGCCGGCCTTGATATCTCCGCCGGTCCAGAAGAAAGGACGTCAGACCAACAATTCGCTTGCCTCGGCGGTCGGGCAAATAGTCATTCACACAAGAGACGAGCTCGCCGCCGCAACGGACAAGAAGGGTGTCGGGCGACACGGCGCCAGTACATACGTCTCTTCTGGGTCCGGCTACGGATACGGATATACCTTTGGCATAGAGGAAGAGGAGAGGCGAGTCGGGATGCACAAGGTTCTTGAGAGCTTGAAGGATCACGTCGACGCGTGGCCGTTCATCGATCCGGTGGACGAAGAATATGCGCCGAGGTACCGAAGAGTACAATCCCTCACGATACTGATTCTTAACTTTCTTCCGCTAGTTTTTGCATAAAAACTTTCATATCCGTATTTTAATTGAATTTGATACGAATTTAAAAAATGGGTTTTCGCAGGAAGAAGTAAAATTTAAAATACATAATACATAGAGTCTCGTTATTGTTAATGACTATTATAATCACGAAAATGTAATATCGTAATGTCGAAATTTAATTATCCATAGATACTACAGTGTCGTGAGAAAGCCAATGGATCTGAGTACAATGGAGGAAAAACTAGACGGCGGCTCGTACAAAAATCTCAGCCAGTTTAAGCGGGATTTTTGTCTGATTGTCGAAAACTGTCGACAGTACAATGGTTCCGATAACGGTAAATATTTCTCGAATTGGCCTGACCCTTTCTATCACGTTTTCTTATTGATTACGTAATTATTCTTTCTGTATCCTTGCAGAATACACCGAGATGGCAATAAACTTGAAAGAAGCTTTCGATCGTGCGGTGGATCGCTATCTCGAATCGGAACCTTCCAGCGACGAGGGTCCATCTATGCCAGTGGCACCATCGGTTCTCCCGTCTTCTCCTCGTGCGCCGCGTGTCACCTCGCCGTCCTCGCCACTACAGACCATGCGGAAGCGTTACAAAAAATCAAACAAGAAATCCAAATCAAACAAGATAGAGAAGAAGGCAAAAAGATCGTCGAGAGCCGAGGGAGATTACGCCGAGGACGATGACGACGACGACGAGGAAGACACGGATCGAGGTGCGGTAGATTCCAAGACCGCCCGTGACAGGAGAGGCAAGAAACGCTTGAAGAGAGCGAGAGAAGTGGCTCTCGCCGAGGAGGACGAAGAAAATGACGAGGAATTCGATAATGAGGAGGATGGAGAAGGTGCAATATCTGAAACTACTGTGATAAAATCAAAACGAAAAAAATATACCGATGTAGGACGCGCGTTACCGAAGAATAAGAAAGTGTCGGCCAAAGAGAATAAGCTTGTCGAAGAAACTGTGAAGAAGGGTGCGAAGAAATCGGGAAAGGAACAACCGTCGGTTGTACTCCGGGGTTCCAGGGAGACCAAGGAGAGTAAGAAAAAGAAAGAGGACTTCGAGGAAGACTACGAGAGCTCACCGGTGATACGTAAGAGCAAGAGCAAGAGGATAGAAAAAAAGGAACAGAATCAAGAGAATTCTGGGCTTGCTGAGCAGATCAAGAAGAGCGGCAAGCAAAAGAAAAGCGCGCCGCGGGAGAACGACAGGGTCACGGATATCGAGGAGGAAAGCCCTAAGAAATTGTCGCCGGCGAAAACGAAAAAGATTCGTAAGGACAAGATCGATACGCCGAGTGTACCGAGGACCAATGACAAGTCCGAAAAGAAGAATCCCACAAAGGACAAGAAATTAACGAACAAAAAAATCGACGCGAGTCCGAAAAACGGCGAGGTCAAGAAGCAAGCTTCTCCGACGGTAGTTGTTAACGAGACTAACAAAAAATCACCCGCGGAAATAGACTCGGCTTCGAAGAAATTTGCCGCTCTCGTCAGCAACGAGGATCTGGAATCGCTGGACAGCCTGAAGGACAGAATAAGCGAGAGGAGACGCGAGGACAAGCTAAAGCTGGAGCGTGAAAAGCAGAAGAAGTTGGCCAAAGGCGATGGTGTTCACGGTGTACACAAGAAAAAAGTGCCTTCTAACGGTAGTACCTGCCACGAGGTCGGAAAAGGAAATTTGAAGAGATCGAAGATTAAGAAATCTACGAAAGATGATAAACCGAGTGAGGCGAGTGCCAACAACGCTACGACTACGGTACCGGACAATGAGTCGGGTGAATCGTTGCCGAAAAAAATCAAAACTACGAAAGCCAAACATACCAAAGGATCGGCAAGGGAAGACAGTCCCGCCATACAGGCTTTGAATCAAGCAACTGAACAAACTTTAAACGTGAGTGCAACCTTCGTAAAAAAAAATTATAGTTTCAACCTGAATATGACATTAATGGATTCATTGTTACAAAAAATTATTAATTTTATGTATATGAGAATTAATGTACCAGTTTATGTATAAAAATTTCTGGTATATTAAGTTTCATAAGAATTTTTTTGCCGTGTGTACTATTATGAAATATTTGTTTATAGGACATGAACAAGTGGCTGGACGACGCGCCGCGGCTTTCCGAATTCTCGTCGGGCAGTAACTCACCAGTATTTCATCCATCAACAAGCGAACCGACTCGTCCAGGAGTCAAGCCAGATTCCGCGTGGAAACGACCAAATACAATGAAACTTTTTGGACCTCACGGGCCGAGTAGACAAAAGAAAGTCCAAAGAACCATCGACAGGCTTCAGCCAGGCAAAAGCAAGGGCAACCTGCTTCTGAAGAAACCATTGAACACGGCGAGTGGAGGCGCCGGTGGGGACGCGACATCGGATCAATCGACGTCGGATGCTGACAAGTCGAGCAGAGACGTCAGCGACGAGCCGAAGCTCAGTCTCGGTACGGTACTTCGTAACGCAGACTCGATTCAGTTGATCTGCAAGAGTCTTGCATCATCGCCAAATCCGAATTTACCGAGCGACGAGGAGGAGGACGATCGCCCGAGTGTCCCGACGGTACCGGCAACGAATCCAAAGGACGAAAAAACTAGCAGCAACAAAGAGGCGGCGACCCCTACGACGGAGAGCGAGGAGCCGAAGGACAATCGTTTAGCCGGCGAGGATTCGCAAAAGCCTAAATCCGCAACGCCGAATCTCAGCGCGTGGTTCAAAGCCTTCGGGGCACCGAAGTCGAAGAAAAAGGAGGACGAGGTGGAGGAAGCTGTGGCAAAGAAGGAGGGTGAACCGCCGGAAGTCGTGCCGCCGAGACAGCGAAGAATGAGCACCGGTGGTAGCAGCGTGAGCGAGTCCGTATCGAGTTTCTCGCAGGAATCTCCGCCGGGCGTGCCAGGACGTTCACCCCAGAGTATTATTCAACCAGTGATGACTCCGGCGGGCGCTGAACCGCCGATCAGAGGCGCGGGTTTCTACCAGGACGCCTTGTCGACGGGCAGTAGTCCATACAACAGCCCTTACTACGCGACACCGCCCCGTTACAGCGCCCAACTGCCTCCGACACCCTCGCCACAGAACCATCCGTTATCCCCGGCTTACCCGTCGTCGGCTGCGTACGACCAAACGCCAATCTATCCCCAGCAATCGTCACATCAGTCCTATCAGAAACCCACCACTCCCGAGAACACTGGCGAGGCTTACCGTCAACTCTCACCGACCTTCCCTCAGCCCTCTCCGCAGAACAATTTTCCTCAGAGTTCACCCCAGAGCGAATCTTACTCCCAGCCAGCCACGACGGCTCAACCCAAGCTTTCACCGGTGTATCCTCAACCTTCCCCACAAGCAGTGCAATCTCCCGTCTATCCTCAATCCTCTCCTCAGACACCGTCGGCCAATTACTCGCAGCCCTCTCCACAGCCTCCACCGGCCAATTATTCTCAGCCTTCCCCCCAACAACCTCCCACACCAAATTACTCGCAACCCTCCCCTCAACAAACGACCGCAGTGAATTACTCGCAACCCTCGCCTCAACAGGGTCCACCACCGAGTTACTCGCAGCCTTCGCCGCAGCAACAACATTCCCCGTACTCGCAAAATTCACCGCAGCCGTTGCCGCCGAATTACTCTCAACCGTCGCCACAGCAACAACAATCGCCGCACTCTCCGTATTCTCAGCCTTCACCTAAGCCGCCACCTCCGAACTACTCTCAGGTATCGCCGCAGACTCCGGCGAGCTATTCGCAACCGTCGCCGCAACCGATCTCTGCATTTCCTCAACCGTCTCCGCAGCCTGCCGGATACTCTCAAAGGTCGCCTCAGCAATCTGCAGCCGCCGCCGCCTACTCCCAGCCATCGCCTCAAGCCTCGAGCAATTACGCTCAACCATCGCCTCAGCCACCGGCCAATTATTCCCAGCCTTCGCCGCAGTCGAGGAACTTTTCGCAACCGTCCCCCCAACAATCGGCGCAGAATTTCGCGCAGCACTCGCCGCAACCACCGCCGAGTTACTCACAACCATCGCCACAGAGCATCAATTATTCACAACCATCGCCGCAGCAACCGCCGCCCAAGTACTCCCAACCGTCGCCTCAGGCCCCATCGAATTTTTCTCAACTGTCGCCCGGACCACCGCCCAATTATTCGCAGCTCTCGCCTCAGCAGCAACAACAGACGAGTGCTCCGGTTTATTCGCAGCCTTCACCGCAACAAGTACGTAATTACGCTCAACCATCACTGCAGCAATCGACGACGTGTTTGCCACCTCCGGTCGTCAGACAGTCCGCGACTTACTCTCAACCTTCCCCACGACAGAGCTCGAACTACGCGCAGCCTGCGAAGAGCACCGAGGACTACGCTCAGCCAACGACGACGACGGCTCCCTACCAGCAGAGTTTCAAACAGAATCACTCGTCTTATTTGCAAGAAACAACGAGCACCGCCGCTGCGAGCGACGCCGATCGTCGAGCCGAGTATCTCAAAGGTGCCGAGGAAAAGCTTCAGGAACAGCAGAGAAATTTCACCGTCCAGTCGGAAGCTTCTCTGGGCATCAATGCCAATCACCAAGTTTATCAGTCGGCGAATCATTATCCGCCCACTTATGGGAACAATTTCTCTGGCAACGAGCGTGTCGCCACGAGTCAGGCGAGCAGCGACTCTCAGAGATCGGCTTCGAGGCTGACGAATCAAGAGAGTCAGCCGCAGCAGCATCAAGTGCAGACACAGGAACGACAGCACTTCGGCGATCCCAACAATACCCTCAACGCTCAGAAGTACGCTCAGGCTCGTTCTCAGGAACAGCAGTCGCCGCTCCTGAGCTTTCAGCAAAACTTGTCCGGCCACGAGAGTCTCTACCAGCAAGCCGGTGGATTTCAGGCGCCTCCCTATCCAATGCCGAATCCGGGTCTAAGACCGGTCTATCCGAGCCCGCATTACTTCGACGCGAGCAGCAAAGCATCGGGAACTACCACGAGCGCACCGACCCTCGCGCCCGTTAAAAAGCGCATGTACAACGAACCGACGAGCGAGACTGTTCGCAGCCTCGGCCAGGACAATCCGAGAGCCGGGCAGGAACAACAATCAACGTTCGGATTCGACGCGATGATGGGGCTCGCCCAGTCCCAGTCGGAAGCCGTCTCCGGCGCTCAGTTCGATCCCAACTTCGGCAGTCTCGTTGACTCCGTCGCTGGAAATCCTGCGTACGCTCGTCTCAGTCTCGGACTCGTTGGTCGAAGTGCCAAGGAACAGCAGCAACAGCTACTGGCGATTCCCAGACCTTCCGGCAAATCGGATCCGCTCGGATACGGACGTGGGCCCGGGCCGGGCACGACCGAGCTCGACCTCAATCTCTTACAGAGTCTGCAGAACGCTGCCGCTGCGAAAAATATTCAGGGTATGCAGACGATGTCGAGGAGAACGGCGGTCGAAACGACTCCCGCTCCAGCACCGCCTCCCGCAAAGCCGAAGAAGACGAGAAAAACCAAAGCTCAGCAGCAACAGCAACAGCAGCAGCAGCAGCAGCAGCAGCAGCAGCAGCAACAACAGCAGCAGCAGCAGCAGCAGCAGCAGCAACAACAGCAACAGCAGCAACAGCAACAGAATGCCGCTGCTGCCGCAGCGTCTCTCGGACCAGCGGCTGATCAGCAGAATTCGACAACGGGAATGCCTGGATTTTCACAGTATTCGGGCTCAACGACTGATCCTATCGGGCTGAAGAATGCTTCCGTCGTTACACCGGGTGGTAGCGCCTTCAACTTTGCCACACCTGCCGGCACGGCGAACAGTTCACCTTTCTACGACAAGGACGCTTCGGCTGCCGCTGCGGCTTTCGCTTTTCTCGACGAGTTCAGAAATCCGAATAGCTACTACAGCATGGCGCTCAGGCAACAGCAGCAGCAACAGCAGCAACAGCAACAGCAGCAGCAGCAGCAGCAAGCGACGCCGGTTACGGAAGCCGCTCAACAGGCTTGCAACAAATTGAACAATCAACAAGCACGCAACTATCCGCCTCATCCGTTTCTACATTCGTCGCAGAGACCGGCAGCGTACGGACCACCGGTATCCGCCTACGTGACGCCGCACGGACCCAACATCGGAATCGATCCGGCCGCTTATCAACAGTACTTTCATTCCTTCTACGCGCTGCAGCCACCGTCGCATCATCATCGACCATCGTGGCTCTAGCCGTTGAGATCGTAGAGACTGAACTATTGCGAGAAAAAGGCCGACGGGGAACCATACGATTAATCAAAGTGTAGTTTCAGAGCTACTAAAATTACCCACCCTCCCAGCCCCGGGGTAACAGTATTTCATAGTCGCAAAATCATTTAGATTTTTTTTGTTCATCTTATTTCCTTGTGCGACCCGAAAGGGAGAGACCCGAGGGTGCGTTTAAAAGCAACTTTCGCTAGGCGAGAAAAAGAAAATGAAAAAAAAGTGACTCTGCTACCGCATCATGACGAATCGCGAAAGTAACGTGTTCCAATCATGTTTTTTACACAACTATAACGATCAAACATTAACTCCAATTACATATATATTATATATTATTTTTTTTTTAAATAACGACACGGTTCCACGGAATTTTATACACGTTTATCAGAACTAGTAACTTAAATATCTACCGTAATATGTGTAGTAATATGTATATAAATATTACCGAGAATAAGAGCCGTAGACTCGTCGGGTCGCGAATCACGATATCGCAAATTATCGACGGTTTAATAATATTTCCTATCTTCTTTTTTTTCTTCCTTTTTTTCACTCTGCCTCTCTAACTTTCTTTCTCTCACCTCGTACTTTCTATGTATTTTTCATTTTTTATTTTATACGTACCAAAGGGCGAGAAAGCGCGTGTAGGCCACTCGCGATTTGCGTCCCGATAATTGAGAAGCATTCGATTAGTACAGTCAGATAATTTACGATGACTGAAATAATTATTTGGTTTTTTTTTTTCCGGTGTAATGGAGTACAGAAAGCTAATCGTTTCATACGGTTAATTTATTCTGTGTTTGTAATCAGGAGTTCGTGCGAGCTACAGAACCAGTGAACGTCACGTAGATAAAACAAGACAAACAAAAATGCTATTGTAGTCGCGAGGAGCGGATGGTAGATTGTTTCTTTGTACATAAGATACATATCCCCCTTAATCGACGCTGTACGTGTAGAATGCTGTGACTCGGATAATTATTCCAGAATCGTGCTGATAGAAGAAAAATAATAAATTGACCAGAAATGAAAAGCCAGGTGCGACATATATGTGCGACAACTTCGTGTGACTGTGACAAAAAAATAGAGAAAAAAGAAACAGTGCGAAAGTTCATTGTGAGAATGTTGTATAAGATAAACTGTTACGTATGCGGAAAAAAAAAACTACACATTACCCATCACTATCGGTAAAGTTATATCGATGAAAGCTATAACAATAAGACCTATAAATATATACATAATAAATATATATATATATATATATATATATTGTAAATGTGTATCGATGACAGAAATTAAAACACGGTTTGTTACAAAAACGAACTTTTTGTCTAATCCTGTGATAAAAACTCCACATCCGACAGAGAACTGATATTCGAATTCGAGCAGTTATTTTCCACGATATTTGAAACTACCGCGCTCTCGTAGCTTGGACAATTCGCGGACTTCTTACGAATTACGGAATTCAGAAGCTGGGAAGTTTTTTTAATGGATTTATCGTTCTTGCGAAAATTCTTTCCGTTTGAAATTTAATATTTTTGACTGGAGGTTACGTCATGCCAGAAACATTATTTTGACCACAAAAACAACTTGAAAGATTGTGGAAACTTGTTAAATTTAAATAGTTTTCCAATGGCGGTCGTGACATTTTCGTTTTTTTCACCGCGGTTTTGCTGAAATAACCGGAAATTTGACAGGTAAGTTTCCGAGGCAATCCCGGCTCGTCGGACTCTAGGGACGTTACATTAGCCCTCCAACTTCTCGTGTAGTGGTAACACTGCGGAGATCAATAGTGCACTGGCTCCTTGTCGGAATACACGTTTCGCGCAAACGTCAAAATCGAATAAATAGTCGTCTGCATTGGGGCCGTCGAGTGAGGACAGAGCAGACGTCATAATACGAAGGGACATTCGCAAAAGCGTCGGTGTTGAGCGACGGTCAATTATTAAATTTGATTGTTCGTTGTTTCAATCGCACCGCGTCGAATTACACTCGAACGATAAAAACAGGACGACAGTATTTCACGGAATTATTCACCGATGTTTGGTAAATCAAATGCCAGCATCTCTGTGAGAGACGTGTGGCGGCGTGACTGGCCGCCCTTTTAAATTCGAGGGAGGAATGACGCTTGAGGATCCATTTTTCGTCGTCAAAGAGTGAGTCCGTCATAGCTTGTTATCTTTTTTTACCGCGGACTTTAGCGCTTGGAGATTTGTATCTTGAATTGCGTCGATACCGTTGATGTTTATCTGGCGATAAGCTTTCCGCGTTAGCCCTATGACATGTATGTATATATGTTGGCCCATTGTACAGCTGTGATGCGACGGCGATATCGTTCGCGGCTTTAGGCACCGTCGATATCGTCGACGGTACGCTTACTCACCCGCCGTCGGACGATCCAAATTTATCTCACAAAGCATAAACATGCATGTGCCCCATACTCGGTTCACAAGGTTCATCGGCCTCGCTCACGACTCTTTCATGCTCCCGCAAATAGTAATTAAGGGTTATTCGAAATACACGAGCGGGAGGGCTTTCTCTTTCTCAGCGAGGTGTGCAAGGCCTTGAACAAAACTCGTGGACTTTACGGTCGTTGGTCGGAGTCGCAGGTAGACGGCAGCGCCGCATCAACACCTACCGCACTTGGCGCTGGTGGACTTCCGGTTTCCCGCGAGGAACTCGTCTGGACAACAACCGAACTGCGAAACGCTTTGCGATCGATCGAATGGGATCTCGAAGATCTCGAAGACACGATCTATATCCTTTTTTATTGCACGAGATAATCGACGCCTTTTTTTTTTACCAGCCATTTGAACCAAGATTAACCTTGACTGTTTTTTTTTTAATGTCGCACGTATCGTAGAGAAAAATCCAACTAAATTTAAGATTGACAACAAGGAACTAACTGTGCGTAGGACGTTCATCGAACACACACGCGAGGAAGTCAAGGTAATGCGAATCGAATGAGACCTACGACTTTGTATGCGCGAGTTGAATACGCATGCATCATGTACATAATATATATGATTACGATACGCTCGGGTTCTTTGAAACCCGGTGCAGGCCAATTAAACGAAGTGTCTCGTTACGTTTTAGATTATGAAAGACAAGATGAACCTGAGCCGCGGAAGAGACCGCGATCGCACAGCGAGGCAGGTTTGTACTACGACTCACCCTATTCGAGTCACCGATCCTTCGAACACTCCGCTATGCTTCTGTTCCCAATCTTAATCCGCATATTCAATCTATTTTCTATCTACCATTAACTTCCGCTCGACACACTCGGCCAAACAATAGCTCGATGCATTTTTAATCCGACGTCTCAGGCAGCATGTATGTCTTGTTCGTTGTTTACAAGCTTCAAAGAAAACGATGAAATATGAGCCGAACGATAACAATAATTTTTTGGTAATTCGAATAGCCCAGCGCCATCTTTGCACTCGATCGTAAGCGGTCAGCTGTGCGATAATTTGATCGGCTTGGAGGGGAGGGCTTTCGTGCATGATTGAATAAATAAAGCTTCTTAGCGTCAATTGAGTTCTCCATTGACTGCGTGCGACGTCAGATATCCGATGGGTCAGCAATAATGGTTTACACGGTTAATAAAACTTCGGTTTTCGACTCTCAATCGACGTTCCGTTTCAGCGATCGTTTATTACCTTTCGCTTGTCGTTTTTTCAGCCACTGCTGGATAACAGTCCTGCGAGAGTACCACTCAATCATGGAACGACCAAGTACAGCAAACTGGAGAATGAGATTGACAGTCCGAACAGACAGTTCCTCGAGTCCACAATGCAACAACAAACCACCATGATGCGACAGCAGGACGACCAGCTTGATATAATTGGTGAGAGCATCGGTACCCTCAAAACCGTCTCTCATCAAATAAATTCGGAGCTGGATGAACAAGCTGTGTAAGTTTTCATTAAAAAAAATCGGAGGCAATCATTTCTCTGCAATGACAAATTTTGCTACGTAAATTGTAAATTTTTTTTAGAATGCTGGACGATTTCGGTAATGAACTGGAGGTTACCGATTCAAAGCTGGACGCGACGATGAAGAAAATGGCAAAGGTTCTTCACATGAGCAATGGTAACTATAGCAATTACATTCCGGCGCCCACAGCTCCTTTGTCTGGGGTAAATGACCCTTCGGCAAAGCCGTCCTCGCTGTCAGTTCTGTCTACTACTATTACAAATTGTTTTCTGTGTTACGCCGAGTAGTCTGAATTTTTGTTCAGCTCGAACGGCGAACCGGTCTAAATCTCCACCTCCATCTTTAATCGCTCGTGTCTCATTCCGGTCGCCTTGTTATCACTTAATACAATTATCCTGATAGACTCACAGAGAAGGCCATGGCGTTTCTTGCCACGTGTTTTCTAAAAAATACAGTTGAGATTCTCGATCGACTCTATGCCAAATAAATTTGAAAAATGCCAACCTAATACAAGTATAGATAATAGATAGAGATGAACTTGCAGTTGAAGTTGATACTGAGGGAGGGTAGAACTGTTTGCAATACTGACAATATCGCAGGCCACATACACGCATGTAAATGCATTATTTTTGGTAAACCATAACGGCAAGCAACTAGAATTTGGCGAGGATGAAACGAGCGACATTTAAATAGAGCCAGAGAACGTTTTTGTATTATACAGTATGAAACTTGAAAAAAAAAAAAACATAAAAAACTTTTTCCCTTTTGCCTTGATTGCAACTTTATATTATAATGTTGACGTGTATATTAGAGAAATTTTACCGACCACGATTGTAGAAGTTGTTTTAGATGAAAAAAATTTAGAATGAATATTTATTGTCGACACAAGAGAGGGATCGTATATTAAAACTACATTCGTATTGATATTATAGTGAGGGATTTGTGACGGAATCAAACGTCAATTACTTAATTGGCGTGCGTACTCGGCCGATCGAATGATGACAGCTGATCCCGTTGTTGTACTTAGTTTAGATATTCTCGGGGATACAAATGAGAACTCAAAGATCGTTGTTATCCACTGGACTTTATTGTTGATCCTTCGGGATAAACTGTGCTCGGTGCGGTCAGACTGTACTTCCATTAACAAAGATAATGAAAAGAAAAATGAAGAGATGAGAACAAATAGTTTACCATGAAACTGAGGGCCAAATGTACTCGTACATTATTCATTTGTCAGATAGGGACAAATGTTATTCTACGTAGCGGTCGTCGTTGTACACCATCCACACACAACTCTTGAAAAATTCATTTAATACGAAACAAAAAAAAAATGCTATTGAACGTAATTAAAAAAAATGACAAGTCAGTTTAACTAAACATCGGAAAATTGAAGAAACTGGCAAAGTTACGAAACAAACAAAAAACATTCCCTGTTATAACATTTCTGTAGGTAAAGAATAAAAATAAAACATTGGAAATAAAAAATGAAAAATGAACAACAAATAACAAAAATAAAAGAACTATATCAATAGTTTTACAAGTGTGCGCATGTGATGTTACTTTCCGTTTGTTTTAGATCGGAGACAATGGGTAGCCATTGGAGTCTTGACTGGTATATTGGTGTTATTAATTATTTTGTTTATAATCAAGTGAAGCCTCTCGAACTGCCACGAACACTCCCAAACCCCGCCCACCCCGATCACGATTTATCGTCGAGTGATTAAATGTAATTTCGATACGTTAAGTTTCGTCTCCAGCTTCCACAATTGTTTCTATTGGTGATATTTCGTCACCGAATTATTCTAATAAATATATCCGATTATTGATTGACCAATAGGAATGATCTCTCGCTCGATTCCCGTCCACGTAGCTCTCATTTGTTTGAGGAGTATTTTTTGTTCTTCGCGTTGAACGATTTATTTATTATTGTTTTATGTATATTTTTTATTCTCGTTGATCCTTAATGCTACATTTTGTACTACGCTACATCGTATAAAAATGTCTCATTATATTATTTCATATAGTGAAAACATAATGTTTCCATTTTTTTAATAACGTAATAAACGTCGACTGGACAGTAGATCGTCGAGGAGACGCGGAACGGCGTGGGAGCAGAGCTCCAGACTGTTTCAGACCTACTGCGCGAAACAAACGGGGGTTTAAGCCTTTAATCTGAACTATTAATGTTCAAAGATACTAAAGTGATAAAAGAAGATACTATTGGTTGTCGAAAGGAAACAAATAATAATTCGTCGATGAATGGGCGTCTCAGGTTTCGGCCGGTGGTTCACGGCTCGATTTCATTATGCGAATCTTTGGTATTATTCATTATTGCCGTAAAGTATAATGTCGCGTCAAACTTAATAATTTTTTTCGAGTTATTGCAACGTATGACGACGCGAAATAATTCTCAGGCCCGAGTAGTCCCGTCGAAGGAAGGCTTTGCGGATTTTACAGTGAAACACGGAGAAAGATGCAGGGATTTCTTTCTGCATTATGGTACGTAAGTATCTTATGGCACGTAAAGTAATATTTTCTAGGGTTCGAGAACGACGCGTGTGTAGCATTTGTCCGGCAGTGCCTTTCGTATGTCGTCTATGTTTTCGACTTCAAGCCGCAATCTGCTCACTTCGTCCTCATAAATTTTAACCCACTGAGACTGAAGATTTTTCGCTTCGGCCAATTCGCGGATTCTCTGGTCCAAGTTCGCAGCTTGAATCTCTTTCTCCGCAGCTATGAGGCGCTCTTCTAGACGGTCCAGATCCGCGTCGTCTGAAAATAATAAAAAACATAAACCAAACATCCGGTTGGTCAATCGAAAAATAATATACTGCTCCAATAACGGAGTAGCGGCAGACAATCGATTTCAGCGTGACTCACCTATTTCGGGTAGGGCGTCTAGTTCCTTTATAATCTCATCAACCTCAGCGAGAGCTTTGTCCACCTGTTGACTAGCCACACTAACGCTCGTTCGTGCTTGACCTACTTGGTGATTTACCTCATTCGTAACGTTAACGTCTTTTTCTACGCGAGCCTCGTGCTTTCTGGCAATAGAGTTTGTTATCTCGGCTCTCTGATGTAATTTCTCTGCTTCGTTTCCTAAACGCAGAGCGTCCAGCTTTGTCTTGTTAGCCTCCTGCCGTATTATGTTGGCATTCTGGCTTGCCTGGTCCGCATTTTTCTAGAAATTAGAAATCAAATGAGTTCCCACGCCATCATGTTGGAGAAAACGGAATATTTTATAAAAATTTACCTGAGCTTCAACAGCTATATCCTTCGCGGCGAGGGCATTTTTTTCCGCGTCCCTCAGAATGTACTGGGTTTCGTTGGCTTTCGTAATCGCCTCGTCAACCATATCCTCGATCTCGCTGAGGTTCTTCAGAGCCTCTTGTGCTTTAACTCGTTCTTTCTGTACTTCAGCGTCGAATTCTACGAAATGCGATCACCGAATTAGCTTTAAGCATTCTTTCTCAAGATATCGAGAACTCAAGATATCATTAAAAATGAGGGATCAATACTCACCACCCAATTTCTTCAGTGTTTCCTGGGCCTCGTACAGCGTTTGGTTTCCTCTCTTCAGAGCGTCCTTTGCTTTCTCGTTGGCTCCGTCGACTTCGGATAGTAATTCCGCCGTTGCCGCCTGTTGATCCTGGGCCATATCCAGAAGTTCTTCGCTCTCCTTTGCCTTTTTCGCTAGGTCGTTCAGCCATTGCTCATTTTGAACCAGCAACAGTTGCGCCTGTTCCTTTATAGCCAGTCCCTGTCGGATTTACAACAAGCGCATCTCAATATCATTTCGACGTTATAGTTTTGAGGGGACTCTTGTGTACGATTAGTTAAGTGCATACGTCGTTGCTGACGCTCTCCACTTGATTTCGCAAATCGTTAATGTCCACAGTCGGTACGCGGAGATCGAGAATCAGCAACTGGAGAGCTTCCTTCTCCACAGCAGCAGATTTCGCGGCGGCAGTGTTGGTAAGATTTTTCACTTCGTTGAAACGATCCTCCAAAAGCTCCAGCTTGTTCTCCAAGTCTCTGAGCTCGTCACTGGAAAAACACCGATGAATAAGATTTGATGTAACAAGTAAAAAAAAAAACACGAGGTTGTCAAAATTGAAAAGTCGAGACTCGCCTAATGTTGGAGTATTTCGTTATGGCTTTCTTAGCCAAGTTGTAAGCTTCGAGTGATGTGTTTCGTGCTTGTTCAGCCAGCATGTGAATCTTTTTAGCCTCGTTTGTGTTGCTGTAAAAAAATAAAACACTATTCGTCAGCATATACACGAATCGTCGCTTTACTATATTGGAAAAATCAATTATTTCCGTACATATCCGCCAAGACACGAGCCTCCTGAGCGATTGCTGTCATCTGTTGATTCTGTTGACCAACTTGATCAGCCCGCTTTCTCGCCTCGGCCAGCGCCGTTGCACCGTCCGTTGCCAGATAATCTTCTGCGTCCTTTAAGAAAAAAATTACATACAAGAATCCGGTTTGCGGTACCGTGATCTAAAATCAGTGATCTTGGAGCTCACGGTTAATTGTTCGTGAATCTTGTCGAGAACGATCTCAGCTTCCTCGATGCTCGAAAGGCCCTCTTCGGTAGTTTTGCGCGCATTCTCGGCCGTCTCGTCCACGCTTTGCGATATCTTGTCGATCTGGTTAAGTTGGTCTCGGAGATCGTCGAGCTGCTCGACTAGCGTTTTGTTCTCGTCTAAGAGGAAAATAATAATGAACAATCAGAATCAACAAACTCGTCGCAAGCATCTGTACACGATATCCAACTTACTTCCTGATCCCTGCTTAGCAATTTGTAGGAGCGTCGTTACGCGATTTTCGACGTTTTTCAGTTCTTTTTCGAAATCGGAATCCTTAATGACAGTTGGGCTATTATTTATTTTTCTGAGGGTTCCCTGAAGGTCTGCCAGACGTCTTCGGTGCAAATTAACAGCGTCCTGTATGAGATTGTAACAGGGTGGACAATCTACGCATCCGTACTGGCGATTGTGCTTATTTTCCTTGCAACGATCGCAACGTCTGCCTTCGACGTTTGTCAGGCACTAAAATGATTAAAAAAAAATTGCTTATCGATCTTACAATCTGCAACTAAAACTACTTCGTAGAATTTTTGACTCACGGGACATTGACCACTGGCATCGCACTGCAAACCCTGCGAGCCGATAGTGTCACAGTCGCAAAGCTTGCAACCATTTCTGCTAAATCCATATTGATAAGGCAAACAAGCGTCACACCGTTTACCGCTAACTCCAGGTCGGCACTCGCATTGTCCCGTCGTCGCGTCGCAGGTACGATTGTACGAACCTTCCGAGTCACAATTACAAGCGGTGCAACCCTGCAATAATACGGCATTGATGTCAAAGTTTCTTTTTCTTCTGGCGTTCATAATGTTGGCAAAATGCTCAGATTGGGACATGAGATCGAATGAGGTTTTACCTCGCCGCTTAGAATCTCGAAATATCCATCTTCGCACTTGTCACAATTTCTGCCTGTGACATGGGGTTTGCAGGTACAGTGACCGGTGAGTTGATTACAGGGAGCTACAGTTCCGTCATCGAGTTCTTCTGTGCCGGGTGGATAACATTGGCACAGTTTACAGCCATCCTGTTTACGCTCCGACAGAGCATCGCCCCAGTATCCTAAAAATTATATCGAAATAATTAATAAGTTTGCCAGTCAAAACACCATAGGCGATCCAACGATATGTCAGACAATTTAATGAAGCTACTGTACCTGACAGACAGTCTTCGCAATGCAAACCAGCTGTGTTGTTCACACACTTGAGACACTCGCCAGTCTCGGCATCACAATTTTTTACAGCGTTAAGATCAATGTTGCCGTGACACTCGCAAAGTCTGCAGGGCTCACCCTTGTCCGGGTTTCCAAAATATCCATCGGAGCAACTCTCACATCTCGCCCCTAGTTAAAAAAAGTATATGACCAGGAGCATGAAAAATAAAAATAGGCGGCTAAATGAGAATTCAACGAACCTGTACGGCCGGATGGGCACTCGGAACAAATGGGATTCGGATTTGTTCCGTGAAGGATGCAGGCTCCGTTATCCGGACACGGGCAAGGTTGGCAATCGTGCGGGGTGCCCTTCAGAGGATTTCCGTAGAATCCTCGAGAGCAGAGCTCGCAGTTACTGCCGGCGGTGTTATGTTGACAAATGCACTGACCTGGAATAATGTATATATTTTTAATACGCGATTAATCTAAATCATTAATGACTAAACGAAAATAACGGGGCTCATTCACGCACCAGTTTCAGCCTCACAAATGTCGGCGTGTCCGTTACAGTTGCAAGGCACGCAGAGTGAGAAAGGACCACCGTTCGGAGGGTCGTGATGGAATCCGGGTGCGCAGGACTCGCAAAATTGGCCGACGTAACCGGGAGGACATTCGCAGTGTTCCACCCAATCAGCAGGTTCTCCAGCTGCGCCGCGCTGTGCCGTTTCCAGAGTCACGTCGTCGAGGAAGCCTCTGCCCCGGTGCGTGTAAGTTCCTCGGATCTTTATAGCGGTGAGATTCGACAGGATAGACATAAAGTTTCGAGCGCTCAGTTTCGGCTGCCATCCGTAGTCCGCGTGCTCGTGAAGTCTGAACGTGTACTCTTGCGGCTACGGAAATTGAATTGTAAGTTATGCGGGGTGAACACTAACAAATAATTGAAGAGCGAATTATGATTCTGAAGATAACTGCATAATATAATATTGAATCTTTGGATAATTTCCCTGTCAATGCACAAAAAAAATGGTTACCTAGAGAACTTCACTAAGTATAACAAATGTGTTTTGTATAGTAACTGGATGAAATTTAGTCTCATGCAAATATTTTCGGGGTCATAAAAAATTCAGCACAAGAATGTCTTACGGAAACATTGGGTGATGGATTATTTTGTCCAAAGATCGGTTGAGTGATTTGTTCGCCGTTTGGTCCCTCGAGTATAATGTCCCTCGCCGTAGGTGCCGGTCCGTTTTCAGCTATTCTTAATGTGAATGTGAGATCCTGATTGTACGAAGCTCTCTGGTCTCCAAGGAATCTCTCTGCAAATATGCGAGTCATTAGACACGGAAAGAGGGTTCCCAGCGATAATTTGATGCAGACACCGGGCAAAGACGAACCTGGAGCAACGAAGTAAACGTTGTCGCGGTCGGGAGCCGTAACGGAGATTGTTTGCGTAACGGCGTCATAGTTGACTGGAATAGGATTGCCGGCGACGCTCGCAGACCATCGTTCGTTTCCTCGGACGAACATGCTCTCGATGGTGACTTTGGAGTAGCCATTGGCGGGATTGCAGACCGAAGAGCGTCCGTAACAGAAGCATGGTGTACAACCGAATTCGTTGTCCAGAGCGAGATTGAAAAATCCAGGCCGGCATCTGAAGACGGAACGACAATTTTTAAATTAAATTAATGCTAATAATTTTTTGCCGCGAATCGGACTCGAGTAAACTTACTTTCTGCATCGTATGCCCTCGACATTCTCTTTGCAAGCGCAAGCTCCCGTAACGGGATTGCAATTTGGTTCGTTGTCCAAGGATCCCTTGACACTGCACTCGCACGAGGTGCATCCGAGTGAGTCGAAATTGTAGAAATTCGGCGAACATCGGTCGCACTTCTCTCCGGTGATACCGGGCTTGCATTGGCATTTGCCAGCGCTGTTGCATTGCAAGCTCCTCGAACCGATCTCGTTACAATTGCAAGCCACGCAGTAGCTGTCCTCGGCACGTTGATAATAATTTTCCTTGCATCTTTCGCAATTTGCTCCGGCCCGGTTGGCTCGACAATCCGTGCAGTGGCCACCTCGGCCTGTTCTCTCGTACAGTTCCTTGTCGAAGTAACAGCGGTCCGAGTATCCGTTGCATTCACATGCTGAAGGAAAAGAAATAAAATTAAGGTAATTATTTGAAAAAAAAAATATATGTACGTATAACGATCACCTTACGACTTACGTGGCCAAGTAGGAGATCGTGGAAAAAAACCATTCCATCGGAATGATATACAGATAGGAGTAACGAGGGAAAGTATGAATATGACAAACTGCATATCGAGGGTATAAATTCTTAAATGCGGTCGCAGGAAAGTGCAGCCGACTTGTGAACCTCGCGTCCGGATTACAGAGTCGAGACTAGTTATTCCACGCGAATCCCCTCTCGCGAGTGACTTCTCACTCGCTCGGAAGGTGCAGCGAGTTACCACCTACTCACTGCCAGGGGCAATAGCCCTTGCTCGCTCCCAGTCGTGTTCCCCATGAACCAGTCGTGCGTTCACGATCGATCGGAGATGATTAGGATTAGAACGGTGTTAATCTGATAATCGATCGGTTCGATTGGCGATTATCGTAGCGAGGGAACGGCGGACGGCGGGACGAAAGGAAAATAATAAGAAAGAAGAATCGGTGCGCGGAGTCCCCCCTCCCCTCACTTATAAACGCCCGTGTCGCGACTAAGTCCAAATAAGGCCAGGCACGTCGGCGGGTAACAAAACCAGCTTGCGACAGGGACAAAAGTTACTGCACTCACGCTTGCACTCGTGAACGTCGGTGGTCGTTGCACGGCCCCATGGAGCGTCGTTGTAAAACGGCAGACACTCATCGCAGTCCGTACCGGCGGTATTGTGCTCGCAGCTGGAAAAAATAAAATAAAAAAAATCGTCAATTAATTGCCTCGGTTCTCGGTCGGTTTCACAGATAACAATCCAAATGAAGCAGACGGAGATACCAACTCACCGGCAGACTTTTTGGGATTCCCCGTCGGCGTTTGTGCGGTCGATGCATTCGCTCGCGTGGCCGTTGCAAGCACAACGCGCACCTACAGCAACGTCCACGATCGCGTAGTAATAGGACTTGAGAACTCGATCGTCGCCGAAGATATCGTCACCGAATGTGTTTAGACGATCGAGGCTTATTCTGAGATCGGTCGCTTGGACCCATTCCTGCGAATTAAAAAAATCAAGCCGTAAGACATTATGAGTTATTCAATATCTCCTTCACAGAGTCGATGGAAAATTGAATAATCAAATTTTGAGGAAATACTCATCATACGCCATGCATACAATTAAAAGAAATATAAAGCTGTGCAAAGGGAAGAGGGTTTTTTTCAAAGGGTATTTTTTCCAGGGACTGATTTTTGGAGGGCGTATTTTTTTCAGTACTGGTTCAAAGTTAGTTTATCTCTTTTCGTTCTCTCTATGCAGTTTTCCTTCTTTTGAGTCGCCAAAAAAAAAAAATTTGTAAATTGCGCAATGGTAAAATGAATGACCTGGAGAGCTGGATTGGTATCGAATTGGAAGGCCGACGGACGTCCCTCGAGAGTGGAGAAGGCGACGGCTCCTCTCGTCAACGGTGATATGTCCGAGTATTCTGAGTTGCACAGAACTCGCGTGTCGTCGCCCCGAACCGTGTCCTTGGTGTCGGGTAGATCGTAGATGTCTCGACAAGACGCAGAGTAAAACTGGTACGGCTCCCACGGTGAATTTTGATTCTTCCTCTTGAAAATTCCCCAACTCTCGGGTCTCGGCGACTCGAACAATACTCTCACGTAAGTTATGTCGAACGATTTTTCTATGAACAAAGAAGGATTCAATTTTTTGAGAGGTCTACTTATCTAGAAGGCTCTCGGCGCCTATGTCTGCGGTAGGGAAAAGCCCGTACCATCGTGCCCCACGATCTCGGGAAACATGTGGCCCGCAGACGTCTCGGACGACGATTCCTACTCTCTCTGCTAATGCAGCCTCGAAATGAGCATTTAAACGCCGATGACGCTCAGTCCGGTACAGACATAACAATAGCTCTTGGCAGAACTTCGAAGCAAACAAAAAATCACGACCGTCTTCTACCATGCAATCTTAAAAATTATCATTACGACGATTTCTTCATCTGACTGCAGGTCTTCGAATAATTAAAATAATACCGATTACGAGTCCACAAAATGAATTTTGAACGAATGCCTCGTTTTCAAAGTACCATCGATAAAAAAAATACCACTTCCGGCATATAGGAGTACATCTATTCTGGCAAGAAAAGTTGAAATATCATTATTTCTTCCGTTAATTTCCTCAGATTAAAATGTGACCTGAACTAATTCTTTTAGCGATTCTAAAAAAAAAAAACAACGGTTACTCAAGTAGTTATCTAATTGGTAGCATCTCGCCCAAATAATTTCTCTTTTTGACCACTCAGATACGTCTCTCGATGTAGCTTCCACATATCGTCGAGCTACCATCGAGATATTTTATATCATCAGAAGAGAGGATGTTGATTAACTATAGTGCTGGTTTTAATGCCAGAAAAAGATCAAGAGTTCACAATCGCCCATGAATGAACGTCTCAGGCGTCGTTGTCTTATCTCTTCCCGAATTCCACGAAGGCTATCCGGGAGGGCCACGGATTGGGACGAAGGGCATTTCGTCATCGGCGAATCGTCGTAACTCGTGGTCGAACTTACTGAGGTGAAGAGTCAAATTAACTTTGTGGGGATACTCGATTCCCTCGTACATGGTCTCCGACTGCCACCATGTAGCGTTGTCGTTGTTATCTCGATCAGTGAGAAACGATGCTGGATGATCGCCGGCACGGCAGACCTCGCAGGCCTTCTTATGCACGCCGGTCTGCTTACAAAATTCCGTCGGCCTGTTGTCCTGGCCACACGTGTTTGTAGCTTCCATCAAAACGTTGAACGCCGCATTCTCGAAGGGTGGGATGCATCTCTGTAATAATAAACGAACAATAAATAATATATACATGAAAAAGTTAGTCAACTATTAAATTCTACCCAATTAAAAAAAATTCTCCCCTAAAACCCTGATTATTCTTTCCCTATTCTAGTACTATTTGTAGGTCTCAGTAAATTATCATCGGAAATAGGTAATTTTTTGTTGATCAATGTGTATTAAATAATGTCGAAAATAAATAATTATCGGTTGTAAGCGACGTTTTTTTTTTTTTTTTATATAAATTGTTCAAAGATCTTGAGTCTTTTTTTCAAATTCTACAGTCCATAGCAAAATAGCAAAGCTGTCCGAGCCACAACAACCGGACTGGTTGATATACATAGATAATAATAATGTAACGGAAATGGATTGGATATCGGAAGATATTAACGTCCGGCATGTGGACAAGAAGAGATGACACAGTGCCCGTTACTGTTCTCGTCCGGTAATCAACGGAATACCGAGAAACCGTGAACGAAAAAGAGCGTGAGCGTGGAACACGACGAGACGCCATAAAACGCTTTTATCACGAGAGCGAAGATAGCGGCGACTCTCGTTGGCCGAGTTCGTTGCTTGCGAGGGAGCATCCGTTCACAAAGCCGGCGCGTATCGGATCGACGGTATGAAAAAAACGGCGGCGATGGCCGGGACGTTAATTTCGAAGATAAATTCCCCGATTTCCTCGAATAAACTAACGATAAAAAAAAATAATAAAAAAATTCACAAAAGTGGATTTCTTCAACGCTTAACGAAGATCAGCGGTGAAGGTATTATCAAGTACAGTTTGCATTTTCGTTCCAGGTAAACGAAGCTCTTCGAAACCGTACAATTTTCCCGGACACGTGCGAGAGATATTTTTCTTGAACTCGTCTGAAGAAAAATCTATCTATGTCCGTATTTTTTTTTTATCGTGACGGACACACTCTTTATCGCCAAAAGTTCAAGGGAATTCGAACCCCGGCTGGAGATAACCCAGCTCGTACGACGTCCGAGTCGGGGTCAAAAATTCTACGTATCCTCGGCTGAAAATAGAAAGAATAATTTCTTACGCGCCTCGAGACCCCATCTAGTCTCGCGTACGGCTCTCACGTACACGAGTTTCGTTGCGCGGACAGATAAATAATATATATGTTGTCAGAATAATAATCTCGTATACTAACTTGAGCCTTTCCGCTATCGTCGTAACACTTTACTTCGTCCCGGTTCTTGTTTATCCTGTTGAACTGTCCGTCGGAAAAGTCCGGTTCCGCTGATGTTCCGATCGCCATTATAGCGACCAGTATTATAATTCCATTCAAATTCCCGCTCATCGTGCGGCCAATCCGGATTTCGAACTCGATAAACTCCGAGGGATCGCTTCACTCGATCATCCGTTCGCAATGGAGTCTCGGTCCTCACTGGACGCCAGTGTATACTTATATTCTCTGTTGTGCCACCGTTCCCCGGCTTTGCCCTCCCACGATTCCGAATGGCGCGCCGGTCGCGCTCTTCTTTTTTCTTTCTCTTCTCTATCTCCACCGGCTCTCTCTCCCCGATGTTTCTCCGCCGCTCTATTCGTTCTCTCTCCGGAGCTCGTTTCGCTCAGCTTCGCGCAAGCGATTCAATAAACGATCGGAGGTTTATTCCTTTCGCCACATTCCGATCTATCCGGCTTTATTTTCCTTCGCGATATTCCTTCGCAACGTTGTTGTATCGGACTGCTTGAATTAAAAAATTTACCGAATAAAGAACCAGAAAAAGCGACGGTCTAGGGAAGATCCATTCGTCGGTTTACGCAATGAAGATTCAAGCGCGTACAGACAATCGCGCCAATGTCCGAAGACGAGAAAAAAACGAAGCTAGAATTGTACCTGGCGTCGCGGTGAGTAAACGCAGCGACTGCGGCGTCCCTTCACTCGCGGCACAGCTTCGTCGCGCCAGCAGATATCGCTAGGAACTTCTTTGCTACTCCTCCGCGGTCCAATCTATTTGCAGTTTTGATTTCTCGTTCGCGGTAGATCTACGCGAGACGATCGAACTGGAACAGAGCGTGCGAATGAAACGAGACGAAAGCAAATGAAAAATATTTAGTTTCGCCAGAGAGACTGAGAGTGAGCCATGCGAGTACAACTCCGGCACTCACACCGTCTGCCCACCAGGCTTTAACTGTGCTCTCGGGAGACTAGAGAGATTTCACTGGCTCGCGCGATCTCTCTTACTATCGCGCTCCCTTTTTCTCCTTTTCTTCTTCCTCCTTCGATGCTCTTGCTTCGCCGTCCCGCTCTCACTCACTCGCATCCTCGGTTCCGTCAGCGGGCTCTTTCCCTCCGGCGCAGCAGGCACGACTCTCGAATGAAAAGATCTCCGCTCTCCCTCGCTCTCCTGTTGCACCAACCCCACTCTAGTCTCGCTTCCTCGGCCCGCCTCCGCACGCTCTCCGGCGATTCAACGGAGCCTCGCTGCAGCCTCTTCGGGGCCCGCATCTACGCTGCAAAACTATTAATGGCTTCCCGCAAATCCCTTTTTCCAGGCCCAACGTTCGGCCGGAGTATCTACAGCTACTCGGTACGGTGCCAGAGATTCGCCTAGCAATGAATCAACGCTATTTTTTTCATTTCGGCTGGTAAAAAAGGTCGTTATGCACGAGTCGTATTAAACAGTTTTGACTTGAGAGTACATCACATAGACACGCGGTGCGCTCGAAGCGCCTCGGGAGATCTCACTGGCTCGCGCGTTCTCTCCTACTGTCGCCCTCACTTTTTCTCCCTTTTCTCGTTCCGCTTTGACCCTCTTTTTCGCTTCTCTGTCCCACTCATGCCTACTTAATTGCTTTGACTGTCAGCAGGCTCTTTCCCTCCGGCAAAGCAGGCACGTTTCTCGAATGAAAGACCTCCGGTCTCCCTCGCTTCCCTCATGCAGTAACCCTTCTTCTTCGGTGAACTTTTGGTTAACGCAAGGGCCTTTTTCTATTTGGCCAACGTCAAAAACAATGCGGCAACCCGGAAAGTTCTCGACTATTTACAGCTGGTAGATAGCGTGCGCGGATCGACTTGTCAGGTAACTACAGAAGAGAACCGCGTAAGTTGCATTCAAATAAGTTTTACTGATCATTTGGACAAAACACGACCGCGCAGGTTGAATCCAGCTTCCAGGGAGTCTATCACGGGCACAGCGAGGAGATAAATACCCCTTCCACTTTGGTATCTGCCGATTGAAGCGTTTCAGCTCTAAGTTTTATCAACGGGACGGGCGAGGAAACACGTGCTGAGGCAACAAGAGGAGAATCCAGCTGATCGGTCTTGCCGAAATTGCTTTGTTTCCGAGCATGCAACTTACGCGGTCGTCTACTGTACATAGCACGTCGACGTCTAGCTCTATTTTTTTTTTTCGGCCGATACAGAAGTTATTATGTATGGTGAGCAGAATTTTCTTTTGAGAGTACAGTGAATAAACGACGCGGATGCGCGCAAACTGCCTCGAGATACGGTGTATTGTGTCTCACCCGGAAACGTTCTCTGATACCCGGTCAAGACGCCTACACACCCCACAGCACCCGTGACTAGACTTTGTTGTTGCAGATGGTTTCGGGAATTGGATGGCAAAGACGATTATCATTTTGTTGGAAGAGCTCAAATTTCTGCCGACCTTTTTTATTTTTCAGTAAATCTTGCTTCCTCGTGGAGAATACTTTTGGTTTGATTTGTCAGTCATTTTTTCTTTTTTCATATCTTCATAGAGCATTTAAGGCAAAGTATCAGAGAAGATGTATTTATTCGATATGTAGAATATGTAAACACCTGGCAAGTTTCAGTGCGCTTCAAGATCACTTAAAAAAAATGATTGTTTTCGGACTAGATAGACCTACCCACAAATCAAGATGCAGACAAGACGGAAGAGTTCTGCATTTCTATGTTTTCACCGATGAATTGGCTTGTAATACAAGTTTCCATCATCTCTTTGGATCACCTAAATGTTAAGTGAATTTAAATTAATGAGACCTTGTTGTTCTTGCAAAAGTGAATATATACTTTTTGGCGTTAAGTGTATTACGCCAGTTCGAACACACTACAAAAACAATTAGCAGACAGAAGTTTTAATGGTGTACAGGACAGTGACCAGATCAATATAGAATGCGCTTTAGAGCGAGCACATGGACTCTATTCCCACATACTATAAAGCATGTAGTCCATGCGAGCACCCGAGTTATAACCAACAGGTTTCAACGTCTTTCGTTTCCTCATAGAGGTTCAAGCTTTAAGGATAAAAGGATATGATGAGAAAGAGATATGGAAACTTCAATGTCAAACTGTTTTTAGCGTCACCATCATGCTTGATTGCTAGGGAAAACGTCTGCCTGATTCAGGTTCAGCTCAAAAAAGTACATGAAACTATATGCAGCAGAACATTACTCGATATTGTTAATTTTTATTTTGGGAAATTTTTAACGAAAAAAGATTATGACAAAGTGATATGAAAATGTCTATTTTCACGTTTGTAAAACTCTGAAAGAAATGTCTAAAAGAGCTCATAATGTGCACTTCTAAAAGAGGTAAAAAAAGATGTTCATTTAGACGGCGAAAAATTTACCTCCTATTTATAAGTTCTTCAAGAGCTCCGAATTCTGAGCTCAAAAAAATGAACTGTTTAAGATGTTATATTAGGACTTCTGAAAAAACGTTTTTATAAGAATTTATACTGAAATCTTTCTGATTTAGATTCTAACAGGGTAAGAACTGCATGAAGTTTCCAAAGATGACGGTTATGTGTGATCATATATTACAGGAGGTAGTTACAGGTTGCGCAAGGTCGATTCATAGCCTCGTTAGTTAATCTACGATTATTAAACTGATTGATATAATACAATGTGGTCGGCGTACATTGTTACTCTTTGTGGCTCAGTATATTGTCGAAATGGGTTTGCAGTTGAGAGAAGCTCGTGAATTGATGCGCGATAGGTACTTTGCTCTCGTCTATTGTCTCGTCATGATGATTAACGAGCAGAGCGTTCCACCGAGCATTCTTTGCCCCGACATAGTCATTCTCCAGTGTATCGCCTATATGAATGACTTCCTCCGGGGCTACGTGGATACCTTGAATTGTCCTCGCACGTTTCAGAGCCTCCTCGAATATCTGGGGATGCGGTTTTTCCACGCCACATGTGTACGAGTCAAGGACGAATGAGAAGTAAGGCCGGATCTTTGTGCTCTCCAAAATCGATTCTAATCTGTCGTCGTAATTCGATATAACGCCCATGACGATACCGCGACTCTTCAGGTACTCCAGGATCTCGACAACGCCCGGATACTTCTGCCAACACTTGTCCGTACTGTAGCACTTGATCAGGCTGTTGGCAACCTAAAAGTTGAACCATGTTAAGTGCGGGGTCATTGAAGTATATATATAAATACAAGCTCCCGGAATTAAAGTTAGCTTGACGTACACTCTCGATGGCTCATGTAATGCGTGTAACAAAAAAACGAGATTACAAGGTGAATAACTGTAACAACAACCCTATAAGAATCTTTTCGAATTTATTTCGAATGCATTTCCTTACAAAAACGAATAGCAACAACAGCAATATTGATTTTTAAATGCGTGATAAAAAAATTAAACGAAGAAAAAAAAATTGGCCAAAGCGGGAGGCGAACCCGCGATGATGAGACTATGAACCGTACACTTTAGTGCACTAAACTACGAAGCGTTAATATAGAAAATAAACTGTAGACTTAGTACGACTGTAGTTTAGACTCATCCGCACTCTTGTGTAAACTGTTACATAAAAAATAAATTTAGTCTAATATACTATTAGGGAGCAATCCATTACATAAAACAATCGTATACATAGTGTTTCTCCAAACCAGCTTTGCTTGAAACGATACTCTACCAATCTAGCTGATCCGAATGGAGCGAATGAGATTGTGGAATGGACTATCGAATGTCAAGACTTCTCGTACCTTATCAAGCGTCTCATCGGAAAGTCGCTGGTCTTGATCCTTGAAAACATTGTGCACAATCTGTTTCCACCAATTTTCCCATCCCAAGCCCGTGTGCCTTCCGTAAATCGGATGTTCTTTTCCGAGCCGTACGAAGTTACGTTTGAAACTTCGCGCCAATTCCTGGCTATCCGTTACCTTCACGCCATGCTGCAATCCGATCCGCGAATAATTCTCGACAAGCTTTGTCATCAGGAGGGTCCCGGTAACGTCAAAGGTCACGAGGCGCGGGAGGATTTTATTTGTCATGTTTCCTCATTGACACAACTACGGTACTACCAAATAAGCCTCGCAATCAGGGGTGACTCGGTGCTCATCGAAGAAACGACGCCATAACGACGTTCTTGACGGCAGAGCCCTCTTCGACTCGTCAACGGAGAACTCGCGAACTGACGCGTTTATTATTATTGGCTCGAACCGAAGGTGTTTTTCGAACTGTAAAAGAAATTGAACTCTGATTACTCATTATTATTTTTTTACACAATACTTTAATCAATGCTTAACAAATGGAATAATATATAATACTTCGTACAGTATGTACAATTACTGTCCAAACAAATCTGTAGATATGTCGGAAATTCGCAATGTACAATAAGCCTGATGTAGTTTTATAATACATAGATATAACTATATATCAGATCATGTAAATTGTCGTGAAAACGCATCGTACAAGATTACTCGAATTACCTGCTATTGTAGCATATTGGAGTAGAAAAATTAAAATCTATGCTGGTAATATATACTTCTTATAAGATAGATTGTTTTATTTCATTTTTTCAACATTATTTTCATTTTTTATGTAAAATTGATATCCAAACTCGCGTAATTAGCGTCCGCGGATTTTTCATGGATAACGTGACGTAAACTTACGTGTTTAGTTAAATTCTATTTTACAAATGTAGTAGGCAGTGATTTATCAAGAGCGATCCTGTTTTGCACTGCGACTCCGAATGCATGACGTAGAACACAATGACATGAGATCGGTGGATTGCCAATTTAACTGCCATGTACACAACGATAACGGTATCAGATTATCAAACAATTCGTTGATAACACCATGCGCTTGTCGCTCGTATGCAAACTTTGATTATCACGGCGCGAGTTGAGAAAAAAAAATTTCGGATAATTATTCTATAAATTCACAATTGTTTTACGCTCTCTCCATCGTTTCATTACTTTTTTTTAATTCTTCGTTCTATGTGGCAAGATTGAGAGTCGTTAATAGCACTGAAAGAACGACACCGATCGATCGTTATACTTTGAAATTCGTGTTGTGCGACTGATAGATTTTCTCTTAAAAAAATAAAACAAGTTCTGTAACGGCGTTGCGGTCAACTCGAGCGTGAAACTGTAATCCCATCGCTTACGACGTACAGCTCCAGACAATTTTTTTTATTGTGTGTATAAATTCCAAAAAAAAGCTGAAATCGATAGCGACGAAATTTTTTTTTAATTCAGTTTCACGCCGAGTTAAATTTACACTATCGATTAATGATTAGAATCACCTCATTACTACTATATGCATTATACCTGTACAAATTTTTCATTTATATGGATAACCATAGAGATAACGAGATGATATTTATGGCAGCAACGCTATCAATTGATTGTTAGAATTTTCTTTCACATCATATATGAATATTAAAACTTTACTTTGTTGCCTATTTATTATTTTTCTCTTTTGTTTTTTTCACTTATTGTTTTACGTAACTAAAACGATTATTCGCTATACACATCGATCAGTCTCACAAGTGTATTGAAAAAGATTGATATAGAAATTGGCTGATGTAAATTGATAATGTTTCTTTTTGTTTTTCTTTTTTTTTTTTTTCATTTTTTTTTTTCGCGACGATGAAAAGTCATCATATATTTGGAGCATCTTCATGTTACGGGATAGACTCTCGTTAAATATAATATTTACAATTATCCCCTGCTGTTACATGATTTTCTTTTTTTTTCTCAACCGAATTGCACCCTTTCACTTCACCATACACTCCGTAGAATAAATATCGTAGAAACATGGTTTTAGCGTTCCTCATTTTTCTCGTACATCTCACATATTTTCTCTCCTCCCATCAATAAATCCTTTCTATATTCTACCAGCATTGCACAACACAACTCGTGCACACTTTTGTCTCGTTGAACCGTGATAAAGGTAGTACGAAAAACTAACATTATAACAGTGGAGTGTGGCTTATTTTAGCATTGCAATCGTCTTGATTTCTTTGTAATCGGCGACTGTCAGGTCTTAGAGTATAATACGAGAGCAGATATTCGTACTTCGCTTCCACATTGTCAGTCAAGATCGTTTTCATTTATTTGCATTTTTTTCTTTCTTGTTTTTTTCATCGCAAATTATTAAATACGATCACGGTAACGCGAGAAATATTATTAAATTGCGAGTATATACGACGTCCATATTTCATATAAAAGTATGCCATTTCGAGCGAAACAAGCGTGTCCAATTCGACAAAGAAATAAGTTGTTTCACGAACGAGGCACCGATTCGTTGTAGACTAAATACGCTGAAGCAATACCACGTGTTTCTTTTCGAATTTATGAGGATTTTAGCTACAATTCGTGGATTTTTCGGAGTCGAACGATACGCATCTTTCACCGGAAATGGCTCAGTCGACGTTCTTCTAATCTAAGATAAAAAGTTTCAATTTCTTTGCCATCCATTCAATATGCTACTCATTTTTTTCTCTCTATCGCTTAATATGCATCAATCTTTGGACGTCGGTCAAGTCCCCCCTTAAGACGTAAGTACGTCGATGACAATTTAAACGTAAATATGTATCTCTGATAATAAATAATTTTTTTGCGGAATATTGCCAGCGTACACGACCGGGGAATAAAGAATGTTTTTTTTTTATTATTGGTTTTTCTTTTTTTTTTCTTCAAATTTTCTTGTTCACTGTAGCACAATCTGGTGGTGCGTATGAAATACGCTCTTTTCATACACAGACGAGACTTAAAAAAAAAAAGAAGAACAAAGCTTGATATAAAAATATATATTATGTATATAAATTTTTCTTTAGAAAAAAGAATGCATCTTAGGTATTGCAAGAGGATGAAATTGCGGGGAACAGTGTACTTGGATAGAGATGGGATTTGAGGGACGAAGGCCGAGAGAAACTAATAAATCAAATGCTCTTCCGTTCAATCTCGCGACGCGCAAGCCGGCGGTCGTCGAGTTCGCGTGCGCGAATCTCGTACGTGAAGACTCGAGGAGCGCGGCCCGCGCACATGTGCAGAAAATCACAGATGCGAAAAAAAAAGTTGAAGGGAAATATTTCAGTGGCATACCGAGAGGCGAGAGAATTTTTCACGAATGCAATCCGCGGCGAGACAAGGATTCCAACGTCGTCTCGCGACGAATCGCCGTTTACTCGATACTCGTCCGGGCGAGGGGCGCGCTTCGATGATCACTAAGTCTCGATGTCTAGTTAAAAAATGTATAAACTCAAGTTTATGATCCATAAGCTTCGACGAAATGTCAAAGATTTTTCATTTGCACATCGAGAGTCTGCGAGTTTATTGCACATTGAACGTATAATGAAATGAATGTATAATGAAGCGCGCTCGGACTCGGACGATAAGTCGAAAAATGATTTACGAGATAAATCGTTGAAATTAAAAGGATAATTGTGCAAGCGAGACTTTTTTCAGCTCAACGAAGAGGACTTAAGGGAGGGAGTGGATTAAGGTAGTTCGAGGATTTTATATTATGCTCCGAACAGCAGGTACCTTTATAGTTCTTGTGCTCTTGCTCATTAGGTGCGCGTCACCGAGTACGGATAACGATGAGGAACTTGCGCGACTCTTTAATATATAATTATCGCGAATTACTCTCTATACGGCGATTCGTTTACAGTCGTTCCATTATTAGATCGCGTCGCGTATCCTAAATACATCGAAGTCTCTTGGTCCTTTTTCGTTAATCCAGATTGTCCAGTAATCGTTAATAAATTGTCTCTTTTTAACTTTTTTTTCGTTAATCGGTTAACTCGGTAATCCGTGTAATACTGCCTAAACGGACCCGCCGATCCGTGTACACGAAGCTTATTCATCCTCACTCTCTCTCTCTCTCTCTCTCTCTCTCTCTCTCTCTCTCTCTCTCTCTCTCTCTCTCTCTCTCTCTCTCTCGCGACGATACTCCAAAAACTCGAGTCTATCATTAAACTATTTTTATTGCTATAGTGTGTTTTTGTATCCTTCACGATTAGGTCGGAGTTCGAGCCAGGCGAATGCATCGTTCGTTGAACTTTGAGTCATCATTACAATTATTAAACGTCATGGAGTTTTTGTTGTACGATTCATTTGGAGAACAAAGATTCGCAAAAATCGTACTCGAACCTCGTCATATCGCGAAGCATAGAATATATATATTTTTATATTATATATTGAGTTGAGCTCTCGTCACTGTGGACCTTATACGACTTGGACCCAAACGTTTTAGTTGATTGATTGGCATCTTGAAAAAGACGTAAAAACTAACACATAATACACATACGATAGGCGATAGGATTACACAACAGGATAAACTTTTGATGATCTATATAGTCCAGAGAACCGAAGCCGTGGATGGGTATTATTAATAAGTATCATTTACGTTTACAACGACAATAAAAATAAAATACAAAAGGAAAAGTAATTTAAAAAAAAAACAGTAACGACAAGGACTTGCGAAGGTATTCTCACTGCTCATTTGGGACTGCACGTCAAGTTACCAACATACCATGTGAGAAATCTTACATCGTTATAAATAACATTACAGTATATTCATCACAGCAATTTGATGTATCTATTATTTTCGATCGCTTCGTCGTTGCAACAATGACGTCGCATTCGAAATCACATGGTAGTATAGTAGCACTTTCGTGCGCACCACGAAACGTTATCAACGCAGGAATTGCACTGCCGCGTCTAACCGAACAAATCGGCAATACCGTTCCCGACAAAAGCCCTCTTTTCTTTCTTTTCTAACTTCGTTCCTTTAACTACTTTCAAACACCTTCACCTTCATCGTCATTATTCACAATATATTCTCACAACACACACTTGCCAAATTCTCGATAGAATTCTATTTTTCTTTAAATATAAATAAATCGAATTAATATTTGACAAGATTTAAAAAATAATCACTTTTTTTGCTCGTGTCTATGCACGCTTCAAAAATTTCTCTTTCAGTATATCGCAAAAAGACAAAAAAAATACAGTAATTGTAAAAAAAATGTTTTCGTAATTTTTTTTATAATCTGCAGGTCTTCATACATTGCTTAATTTTTTTGTCCTTTTGCTGTTTTAGGTGCGAATAAGGATCGTCTACCCGCACCTAAAACATCTTCCGATAGACAACCACGATTCGTTTAATTTTTTAATTATTTTGGACGAGCCCTTCCATAGCCCGTGTTATCTCTGGGAAAATTGTAGTGGCCTAGCTATAGCTAAGTCAATATCTCGTTACGCAATAGGTACCTAACTACGTGGAAAAAAGGTTGGGAAAACGAAGGGGGGGGGGGGCGATGAGGACGAGTGGGACAAGTAATAAATTAAGATACTACTACGGAGACTGACATTAATTAGTAACAGATTGCCTGGCTGAGGCGTGAATAGCGAAATCGACGAGTGGATTGCTCGCTACTGCCGTGATGATTGGCCGCGAAGTACTACTGCTCAACGTTACGTTACCCCCTTGCACGACGGCTAACGAAAGTGGTTTGCGAATTAATTTTTCGACGCCTTTTGTCGGCACGAGTTTAACGGGAATATCGCCTTTTAACCTGACAGTTTCCGATATCGCGATGGTCTTAAGCTGCATGCTGCTGTTAATTACCGGATGAATTTTGACGATCGTCTGCGGAAGCACTTTCTGATGAATGAGCTTTACGCCGCCGTTGTTGCACTTTAAATTCGCGGTTTGTATTACTTTTGCGATCTTACTCTCACCGATCCCTTGATTTGATGACTCGTCGTAGCCCGAATCCGACGATGAATCGCTGAAAGTCTTCCCGACAGGTTTTGTCGCTGGTGCGTCGGTCCCGGACGAGTTTGATTCCACACTGTGAGCCGGACTAGCCGAGGCTGAACTGTGAGCAGGACTGGCCGACGCCGAACTATGGGACGGACTGCTGCCGAGAGCGTTTAGAACTCGTTGCTCTCGTTGCGCTCGTTGTCTCGCTAAGCAGCCTAGACACGGCTTCATCAGTGACGGATCAATGATCACCTCCCCGTATGGACCCTTGAAAATCGTCCCACAGCAAGTTTTCTCTCTGAAAGTTAAAACAATAAATTAAAATAAAAATCAATTTCGTTACTAGATCGATTGACGCAGATACGGAATTTGATGAAACGGTTTTTCGTGACGAAAGGTACCTTTTAAAATAAGTCAGATCAATGAAATCATTGATCGACAGATTCTTATTGTTGTTCAACGGCAATTCACCATTGATTCTCTTATCGATGGCAGCTGTGTCGTCGCTACCTGCTGGACTACCGGCTCGGCTCGAACCCTTGCTACCCGTTCCCGCTAGGTACTCTTCTGTGAATAATAAATCGACAATTTTTTCATTCCGTTCGTTTTCTGACACCCTCGACCATTAAATACAGTTCGGGAGTTTTATTGTACTGACCGGTAAGATCGTCGCTCATCGCCGGACTCTGCTCACGATACCTTTCCGGCTTCAGGTATACGTGCTTCTTCTTGACAATCTTCTCGAGTTTCTCGATACCATCCTTGAGCTTTTTCTTGTTTTTTGATTTGAACTTAGTCAGGGATTTTATTCCTGGACCTGCTCGGGCATCGACGACCTGCAAAAATCAAACATCGTCAGTTACTCCACATATTATTTATAAATTTATTTGTTTTATTCATTTATTCGCAGGAAAAACTCTACTACATTCACACTTTTCACAATTTAAAAATCAATACAAGAACCAAAAAATAGCATTTACTATTTAAAATAAATCTCAAGTTTGTATAGTTTATTCGAGTGCGAAATTTGTTTTTTTTTTCTAGATATAAAAACTCACATGTCGCCAATTTCGATTGCTGCCAGCCGGTAGTTTCTTCCACCGTTTTACGAGCAGCACACAGGCGTTGCATATCTCCCCGGTGCGCCGTTCGACCAGTTGAAAACACTCGATGAAGTCGTCCTCGTACTTTTTGCTGTCGGTGAATCTCGAGCTGCTCGATTTTGCTTTGCATATGCAGCATCCCGTAGGAGAGCGGTACACCTTTGGTTTGTGGAAACTGAACATCTTGCCTCACTCTCTTCCTCTCTCTCTCTCTCTCTCTCTCTCTCTCTCTCTCTCGGCTCTTCTACTTCTATGAACGTCCTATAAACACAATGTTAAAAGTTCCATTGGCACGTTGTCGTCAAACATACTCGGTGGACGCGTGAAAATTGGACCACGAAATTCTGAGCGATAGTCGGTGGCCTTATGTCACGAAAAAACTTTCTCCCGTCGATCATTCCTTCGCAAGGTCCGACTTTATTGTGGAATTTTTTTTTTCATCCACAGTCTGAAACGCGATCGATTTTTTGAAACGGCCAGGGACCGCTCTAGCGATCCGGGACTCGGTACACACTCGGACGATCTCCTATAACTAACCGAACCGTTATCTTCGGGGCCCGATTGCATTTCGGTCGTTGAGGAACAGTAAAAAAAAAAGTCAAATACAGAAGTGGCTTTGCGTTCGTGCGACTACCGTCGATACTGTAAAAATTCGGGGATGCCGGGACCGGAGAGTCGAGGGAGGGGGCCGTGCATGTGGACGCGCACGTACGCACGGGGCACGCACGATGGCTGTCAGTTGGACGTTCCCTCTCCAACGGCGCTTCCCCCCACCCCTTCCGACCTCCTTCGCCGCTTCGAAAAACTTCGGCGTAGTTCCTCGTCGCTGTTGCCACTCTGCTCGGACAGCTGCGCGATTCGCCCTACGCATGAACCCGACACCGTTCCGCCAATCCTCCTACGAACTTGGAAGATCTTTGCGACTGAAGAAGCATCCCGATTTGTCGCGGTTTGTTGCCTGGGAAGGGGAATGAACTAGAGGGTTATGTTATTTTTTTTTTTTTTTTGTTATCTCTCGAGCGATTAACGAATTGTCGATCTCGAGATGGATCGAGATAGCTCGATCTTATCGGACGAGCAACCGTATGCATAAGCACGCACGATAAGAATGGACGCGGCGCTCGGAGGTTAAGCGCATGCGTATCACACTCGCTTTTGTTATTCTACTTTGTTTGGATTTGCTTTGTTTTTCTTGCGCCGATTGGGAAAGGCAACGAGTTGCGGACGCGCTGATGTGTCGCGCGGGAGAAAAACAAGATTCTATTAATAGGTTAGGTCGAAAAACCGCGAGGCGGTTGCACCGTGCGAATAATAATAACGATAATGCGTCGGGAGACGCATTAACAGTGTGCGGCCTCGCGAGCTTCCAATTCTCCCCGTTCGTCGGACACACCGCCATTGTCGTCACGTGTGTGCGCGCGCGCCTATGGCTTACTCGTGGATATATTATTCGCGAGGGATTAATCGACGAGACGAAAAACCGCTCTCCGGTTCGTCGTATCTCCGATACATTTCTCCAACCACGGCCTACCAGTCTGTCCTGTCTCATTTTATTTGTCTCGTTTATTTTTTTATTCTTTATCCCCCCCCCCATGAGGATCAGCCTCGTCAGCGAAACTACGGCGCCGGGTTCACCGGCTGAGGGACTCGCGGTACAGAGCAAGAATGTTGCAGTCGACGTGACTCGAAGTGGAGAAAAGAGCTGGATGCAAAGTGTGCGTGAGCGGCCCGGCCGGTCTCACTTTTCTGCCACCGATTGGCTGCCCTGCTCATTCCCCCCTCTCGTAGCTGTTGTCGCGACTGCCCGTTTCCTTTGCCTCTTATACAGCGTGTTTACTCGACGATCGCAGAACGTATACATATATCGGTGTTGGGAACAGCTCTCGATTAGCATAAACGAGTCGAGCCTCCGCAGCAACAATATTGTGATTGTTTTTGTTTTATATTTTCTCAGCCGCGTCAATCTCCGAGAGACAATGGCTGCTTCTCCGTCAAAATGCGTGAAGCGTTGTAACGACGATGGTCCAAAAAATTTGCAAAAACATTTTTGACGATTCTTTGAGATATCGTAGGCGACAAAGATTTTACGGGTTATCGTAACGCGGTAGGGCATGAGACGATGTCAACAGTTTCCATAGAACTGTCTGAACGGTATCGGAAATTGACTGCGCAACCGAAATGTATACTTTTGGACGTAGACAGGTTATGAATGCCATCCAGACGTACAATGTCTTGTCGCCACTCGTGAACGAGCGTAATATCGAGCGAAAAAACGTCAGCTTAGAAATTTAATAAGGTTAATTTTTGACGGTTCTCAAGACGTCAAAGGATTATATTGGGCGAACAAATATATTCGTTCGAACGGCATTGAAGCTTCTCGTAAAACACCGAGTTCGACGCCGTTAACCTTGCCATAGACGGCGCTGCCGAGATAAGCGACGAACTTGCCGCGTCCCAGTTATCCTCATTCGGTCGCTTCGCACTCGAGCGGCCTTTTGCGCGAGCTCGGAGACAACGATTCATCGGGTTCTTTGATGCTATGCAACGCGACCCCTAATCCCCTATCTCACGCTCGCCGATTATATCGTTAAATCTTATCGCGCTCGAGGAGTCAAGTGTTTCTGCGCACACGACGAGCGGGGAGCGACAAACGGGATCACCGATTGGCAAATGGAGACGCACGCAACGTGACTTTCCCCACTTTGCGGTTTGATCGAGAGAAATACAAATCGTTGCACAACGTCTCCGTTGGGGTCAACAGAAAGCGGCAGTCTTGTCAACAGAGAGGGGGTTCTCTCTCTCTCTCTCTCTCTCTCTCTCTCGATAGGAATACACCGATGTTACAACTGTTCTCTCACACCGATAATTTCGCACTCCTCACACAAAAGCTTCCCTAACCTAATTAATGAGAAGAAAGAAAAAACCGTAATGCAACATTGTAGATAGGTTATCTTTTCGATCGATTAATCATTATTCGAACGATTCGTATTTATCATTTCGTTAACCATCGTACTCGGGATTGTTTGCGTCTCGTATCGTTTAGGTACTGTTTATCGACAATTATCAGGGTAAAACGACACTTTGTAACGACACGATAAACTGTGGGGTCTCCGCGCCTCCTTAGCATTCCGTATGGCTTCGTGTCCCTGACACGATTGCTCGGTAAATCAAACTTTCGGTCTCGTTTCCTCCCCTCCCTGCGCCCCGTGCGTCGCGCAAGGTATTCCGAATACGCCGGCATTTTACGAAGATGGCGGGTTAGAGTTTAGCGGAAAGATGAAAATGGCCGCCGTCTCGTGAACGCGAGACGGGCGAGCACGATATTTGGCGAATAGACGAGACGATCCACTTGAGGCGGGTCAGTGTTTCCGTGTACTATCGTCGACGTCGCTAGCGACGATCGCGGCGACGCCGGAATAATGCCACAGGAGAGTCCAGCCGGGTAGAGTCTGTGCGGACTCACGGCTGATACGCCCCTGACACCGTTACCCAGTAATACAACTTTCCTTTTCACTTTTACCGTTGTTGCGTTGCGTCTCGGGCCGGCGCAAACCGCGCTGGGGAAAGAAAAAAAAATGAAGCATTTCTTTTCACCGCTCTCCGATTTAGGCGTCGGTCAGCGCGATGGAATCGCGTCGATGAAGTCTCGGAAGCAAATCGAAGTGACGAATCTCGGAGAAATTTTTTTTCTTTCTATTTTTCGTTTCTCGTTTTTACGAAGATGCGGCGAAAAACATTGCGATGCACAAACTCGAGAGACGAAGGCCACCGAAAGAGTCGATAGCGTTCTTATCTTGTTTTCGTGAATCCAAAAATAAATATCGGGCGCTTTCTTCGCACGAGTGTGTGCGGTACGTCACTGACAATGAGCGGCGCGGTGTCGATGCGCGTCGGCGTAGGAACGGAGACGAAACGAATTCACACACCGGTGCGGAATCTCTGTGTCTCGATTCCCGACCTCGGTTGCACGCGTCACGCGATTCTCAGGCATTCTCAGGCGGAGAATATAATTCGCCCGATGCTCCTAGTCATTGACACACGCGAGGTGTCCTTGAGATTAAATAACATCCTATTTTTTTTTCTTCTTTAAGCTCGAACGAATGCTGCTGAAATTAAAATTCTGTCGAAGCGTTTCGTGTGCACTCTGTACGTGGCTGGCCAATGGGACACAACGATAATCTTTGTGATACTATTATCATTATTCCAACGTCGATTAAGGCTTGCGGACGAATAATTCGACACGCTTGTTTCTCCCGCTGGCCGCGGGACAACTCGATATTCCGGGCGGATATTTTAAAAGCGGGAGAATGTTGTTTCTCGCTACTCGTCGAATATCGTACGAATAAAAAAAAAGGCGTGCGGGTAGGGATACGCGACGAGGGTGTGAGAGTCGCACGGTGTTCCCTAGCATGGTTGCTCGTCGCGATCTCGCGGAATTGAGACCTACCAAAAATAACTTTCGAAAAGTTAGGCGAGCGAATGTTTGTCGGGGTTCTGCTCATTCTAGACCCACGCATTTTATTTAATATTTCATTTGTTAATTCTTTTATTTATTTATTTTTTTTGGCAAATATAAAGTTACTCGGTCGTAAATCGCGAATCTGTCGATCGTTCGGAGAATTCCATGAGTCGCGATCCGGAAAGCGTACGCATAACCTATAAGCGATAATCGTTCATTCAAATTGCGTCTCGAAGTTCAACCGAAACGAAACGAACGAATGAGAAGGGTGACGGAAAAACAATGAAAAAGAATAAACTGTTCCAGTATCCACCGCTGGACGGTATAAATAGTTGGGTGCGAGATGCGTTCGGGCAGTACGAGTATAGAAAAGTAGGGAGACGCGGAAAGTAGAGTAGTGGAACGACGAGGAAGCGGAATGACATCGTCGAGCAGCTGGAGAAAGAGAGAGAAAAAGGCAGAGAGGTGGGCGATCCGTCGTTTGGTTATACGGAGAGGACGTACAGAGCCGGCTCACGGGCGCGAAGCAGCGAGCACAAGCGACCACGCCGATCGTCGCACATTACGGTAGAGAGCGAAACGACGTGCGCAGAGAACAGGCAGACATGGCGCGTGGCACAACACGGTCGCCGCCATAGCTCGGCTTCCTTCCCTTCCCCACAGCCGACTGGCCCCCGCCGCCGGACCGTTACGAGAGAGAGAGAGAGAGGGACAGAGCCCTCCCTCAACAGCCAGTATATTCGCACACGAATTAATCGTGCCCGATAAAATAATTGATCATTAATGTATCAATGCACGACTCTCCCGACGATCGACGAAACAACGCGGTTGTCCACTGTCAGGGTAATTCGAATCTTAACGACAGCTCACGACTGCAACGTGAAATGCAACGCATCGAGCAACGGCCGCGCCATGACAGATGATACGGCACGCAAACAAACAAGCGACAGCAGTACACTTGCCAAATGGAGCGAGGTATCTTGCGATAAACTCGGAGGAATCGATCGAACCGATTGATAATCCTAACGAATTATCGTACGAGATTTATTGTTGGTACGAACTTTATGAACTTTCAGACGCCGCCGACACTAACGTTGCTACTGTCAATTGACGACGGAGGGAAAAATCTCGGTGCCGACAGCGCACACTCTCGGTCAAAAAAATATATCGTGACTCGGAGGATTCTCCGCGACTCACCTGATAAACACTGCTACTTCACGTTTCACTCTGACATAAACATTGACGATCCTCGACGATCGATTTGTTGTACGTGATCAATTACTCGCGACGACACGTCTGTCGTGTGACTTTTCTCTCGCGGCAACGCCGAGCGTGTTCGATCACGATAGAGCAGCAAGCTGCCAGGCTTACCGTATACGTTCGACAGGGCTACCCCGCGCGTAGACGCTCACATAACTAACATATTTCAACCCGTTTTCCCGGTTAATATCCCATGACACTTTATCGTAACGTTGCCCGACACACTGTCAACAATATTATACGTAAAACGCGACACTTGCTCACAGTTTATCTTATAATAAGTTCGTCTTTAACGGAGGAGCTATTGCTTACCTTTTCAATACAGGTGACGGCCAGATTTGAGAGTCCTTTCGCGCAGTCTTGCTGCGCAGGCCCTGCTTCCACTCGGCTAGTCAAAAGAACAACCTTCCACCAATGCGCGCCAATTGTTTGGTAATCATTTGTTAACATTGATTTAGCGTATTTCGGCTATTTTTGCGATAGAGTCCGGATTTGTCGATTGTTTGTTGTGCAACCGTTCCGCGATTGATGCGTTAAAATTTTCGGCGTGAAAACGCATCTCCGGTTCGCGGATTACACAACTTCCGGTCAAAATGATTATTTTGCTTGGTAACCTGCGGTACATTCGAGAACGAGGGGAACCCGACGGGACAAAATTAACTTGTAGATTTTACGATCTTTCGTTATCCGTGATAGTCCACGATATTTTAGAATCGGAAATCTTTGTATTAATCGCGGATGCGTACCGCGCAAAACTTTTGACAGATGAATGACAGATGACGTTTCAAAAGGGGGGTTTGCGATGACGTAGCGACCCCTTCGGGTCGTCGGGTAGCAGCTTACGAATGTCACGAGCAAATACGCAGCGATCGTGCCTCCATTGTTCACCCGACAAACAGAAAGTAAACAAACCCTTGTACAATTTTCCTCGAGCGTTATCGATGATTCAGGCATGTGTAAATCTCATTCGTTGAGGACAATCACGGTCGGTTAATCAAGACCGGCATTTTCTCATGCGCGTATGACAGAACCCAGAGGAGAGACGATTATTTTTGCGCAACTACTGCGTAGCTCAAGAGACGGACGTCGGTGTGCAGGTGAGAATGAACAGCTGATCTGTCTGACTGCTGACTTTTGACGTCCCACCGAATACGCAAAGAATTGAAGATAAGCTGCGCGTTTGTTTGGTAATCCGAACTGTCGTTGATTACTGCTTTACGGAGGATTATTATGTCCGTCCGTTCGTCGTTCTCGCGATAACCAAGCCTCGTGGTCCGATCAAACATTCAAAACACCGCAACGAAATTGTACACACGTTGATTTGTCGGTAAAATTGGTTGACAAACTATGGACAGTACCATTGGCAGTGGGACTGGCAACGCTTATGACTTCAAAGTAGTTCTGCTTGGCGAAGGTTGCGTCGGGAAAACCTCGGTCGTTCTCAGATATGTTGAGGATATGTTCAACGACAAGCACATCACTACGGTGCAGGTAAGGTGAACATTTCCGTGCACACTTCTGCGTCCACAAAGTTACTTTTCATCTTTTTTCATATTCATCAACGCTCTCTTTCAGGCCTCCTTTTTCAAGAAAAAGTTGAATATTAATGGAAAAAGAGTTAATCTCGCTATATGGGACACTGCTGGACAGGAAAAGTTCCATGCGTTAGGGCCAATTTACTACCGCATGTCCAATGGCGCTATCTTGGTTTACGATATAACAGAGCAGAAAACATTCCACCAGGTAAGTCGTACATGTGTCCTTTGTCTTCTTCATCATGCGTTTAATAAAATTTGTTTCTGTTTGCAGGTAAAAAATTGGGTCAAGGAGCTGAAAAAGATGATGGGCAGCGATGTCTGTCTGGCGATAGCCGGTAACAAAATTGACCTAGAAAAGGATAGAAATGTTACTGTGGAAGAAGCCGAAGAGTAAGTTTCTTGCATAAAAAGGGTACTCCATTCTGTTTTTCACCGCAAAACGATCTTGCCAGAGCTGCACGAGTATCGCATAAATATAGAATAGTTCGCTATTAACTTCCTGCATAATCTGTACATATAACTATTCTCTTATAAAATACCATAGCTATAGAATTCCTGGATTGTAGATTTTTATCGGATTTTAGGTACGTAACGTCATGCAATGTTTCCCCGACGGAAATGGATGACTTTTTTTTTTTTTTCGCTGTTCTATATTTACGGCACTGCAGTTCTATAGTGCGTTCTAATAACAGAATAGGGTATTATCGTTCGTAACTTCATTTGCAGATACGCCAAGCAGGTTGGAGCGGTGCACTTTTATACGTCGGCGAAAAAAAATCAGAACATAGAAGACATGTTTCTCGATCTGACGCGACGAATGATGGCTCACGCCGACGAGGCTGAACAGAAGACGACGCTGACACGAACGAGTAGCACTCGAAGAAACGTCGTCGTTGTAGAAGACGAGGCTGAGGAGAGCCATACGAGCAAGAGCTCTTGCTGCGGCGGCTCCTCTCAAACCTCGTAACTCACGAGATTAACGCCTAACAAGCTTTAAATAATATAACGGATGGGCATAAGCGGTTAGCGAAAAATCTCCGCCGAATGCCGAAAGGTACAACTCACACACACGCACGCACACACACACACACACACACACACACACACACACACACACACAGAGTTAAAAAAGTGATGTATATATTAGTCCTTTTTCTATGTACCGCCCAATGTTGCAATGTCTATTTCAAGTTTAAAGACGCGCGCGGCCCTACTATATCTCCTGTAGGTTGAAAATTAGATAGATGGGAATTGAGCTAATTGAGGATCGTAAAAATATTCACGTTGGGATCTAGGACACAGGAAGTTCGTTTTTTATAAGTACAATCGAGACGGAAAGGCTAAGAGTAAAAGAATGGAACCACTATACATTATTTCTACTGCCAAATGACATAAACTCCGTGTGGTTTTTATTGTACGGTTTAACCACGGATGACGAATTTTAGAATGAGTGATTAATGAACGCTTAAAAAAAAAAGAAATCTTCATTAATACTGAAGCAGAGCTGAGTTCGCTTCGTTAACTACTGTACTATACTAATTATTCTAAGAGAACTATTAACCCTGCGATTCGAAGAATGTGTACATTACGGAAGCCATATTAATGTATTGTAACTTACAAGGGAAAATATCACATGTAACGTAAGATTGGGATAACGAGAGATTAGCGGACAAAGTGAGAAATTAAACGAGAATCATTTTATATAGTGTCTACAGTGCAATAAATCTATAAAGGATCGATAATTAATATTTCCTTCATGGAATTTTATTATTATTATTATTATTTAATGCATGTACGCTATATTCCGAGATGAAGGTACAATGTGCTACTCTATCACAGGTACATACGTGGATCATGCTTCATAGACACACAGAGATCTTTTTACATCATATTCATCGTTGTTAGCCAGTCTCCCATAACACGCCCAAACTCTTCCACACGTACAATAAATAAAAATAATCTCCGCATTCACCTCACAGTATTAGTCGGTGTGTATGGACATTTTTTACGGATATACGATAGATGCAGAATTAGTCATTTGGATGAATTAACGAAAGAGACGATCATGTGGCTGTTAAAAACCGTCTCTCTCACACATTGATCTTTATGAAAATCTCCGTTCGCCGTAATCACGAGCTCGTTAATACTGGTCCAACGAATAGCGACAAGGTAAGACGGAAATCGAAGATACTTTGCGGTGAGAGTCCTGGACAGGACCGCATACTGATCAATGTTACTTTATCATTTTTCATATTCTTTCTTTCGTTGAACACAATCACATTGTTATAATATTCAGACTGTCTTCGATAATCCAATGGTTAATCGTACAGTTATACTGCCTGGCACCCGAATCTTTGAAGATTTTTTTTCAATTTAAAAATGCGTTTTTACGTACCTACACTATCTTTTTTTTATACACTATTAGAATATTTTTAGTATTTACACATTATGTTAATTATAAATACAGGATATGCCCGGGAGTCGCGTGATAAAAAAGTAACGATTCACAATCTCGTGATCGTTGTTTTATGTTGGTTTTCTTATAATGCGACGAAGAATGTATGAGAAAGAACAAAATAAACTCGTCTTGGAATGTGTTTGCTAGGAAATATCTATTTCTTTTCTCTAATGTTCCTCACGATATTATTTCCTGGACGCAAAATCAGTTCTACATCGATGTAGTGCGGGATCGACGGAGGTATTATCCTGTATGATATAATTAGTAGTTTTCTTTTTGTTATTTTTCGATTTCGATCGCGCTACTCCGTTAGTAATGCTATAAAGATTTACATTAAAGGTATGACATTCTCGTTAATCTTTGGTATACAGTCAGAAATTCAGTATATAAATATCAACACCCTCGATAAAACTGATATATAATAACGTTACGGATCGCAATTTATCCATACAAAGCGTCATCATGGCCTTAACGGCCCAGAACGACGTATACTATTGTGCTTCCTTTGTGACTATGTAATTTGTGTACCTTTATACGAGGTTTTCTGTTTTTTTTTTTAGAAAGTCGCAATTCCATTATCGGAGGAAGATTTAACGAGACAAGAGTTATTCAATTTGTTAAGATGACACTTTCAAGACACAATGTCTGAAAGGACGTTACGATGATTATTATTGCATTAATTCATTGACTCGAAAAATGAGTTAACTAGAAAAAAATGTGCACAATACGAAACTGTACAGCAACCTCAATGCGAGGAGTAATTTCACCGATTACCTCGTAATCGGACCGGGAATTAGGCCTTTGGCAAACAACCAACGGTTTTATTTGTAGTTTGTTTTGTTTCATGTGTTACCTTAAATGATGAATATCTTGTCTTGGTACGTGAAGATAAAATCAACGAATTGGTTTATGGGACCTATTGCCGATAGAGACATACCTCGCGAGGGAGGTGATCTCACGAGATTGGGACCGAAGACGACCGCTAAATTACTCGATGTCATCTTATTGAGGTCGCATCTGTCCATTACCTGTAATCACGATGCAATTTGCATAATTGTAATGTCGAGACATTCCCCGAAACTCATGAAACTTACTCTGGATAAAAATTGTACAATGTATTTCAGTAGCGTGTAGTTGTCTTCAGGGAGCTTTTCCAGAACGAGAATCTTCACTTTACGTGGTCGTTCGTCCTTCGACAATGCTGCACCGAATCGTAGTTAAAATCGTGTTTCTTTTACTTTATAAACAGAAAGTCCAGTAAATTGTCTCGCACTTACTTTGGAATTGCGTTATTTCGTCGTAGAGTTCGTAAGTCATCAGTGGCTCATCGAGCTCGCGTAAAAAAGTTTTTAGGAGTACAGCGGCGATGTGAGGATCGCCCTGAAAATCTACCGGTTGACCGTGATTACATCGATTCTGAAGGTCCTTGACTACAGCTACGTTTGCGGACCTTCGAAATAATCCCTCTGTCTCCAGGGCTGGAATAAAATCACAAAATCGTTCATCATCCGATTGTTTTCCAACTAACACGGCTAAAGAAGTTTCTCGATCGACTGACCATCGGGAGTATCGAGAAACTCGACACACTGCCGAACGATTGGTGGAATAGGATCCCCTTCGTTGACATCTTTGATAAACTGAAGGCTCGCGCCGAATTGTGTCGTTCCTATGGGTGTTGCAACAGCCACGCTTGGCGGACGGTTTGCAGGTACATTCTTTCTATTCTTAGCCATTAACTGCTCATCGTGCCTGGACGTATGACACACTCGTTATCGCGACTCATGAATAAGAGGCGGGCAAAAAAAATAATGTTATCAGCTCAACTCACTCGATTACTTGCTGAGGAATGATTAGCTGATCAAGATTAATGTACTGTGCCAATTCATCGAGATAATTGACGTACATCATCTTCCGGCCGAATTTGGCGCTGTTGTAAACACATCGGGATGAGAAAGTATTTACGATAAACGATTTTACAAAATTTTAAAACTACCTGATAGCCGGTTTGAATATTTGCCACACGATTCTGATGAAGTTGGTCGGATGAACGAGATAAAGGGCTTTAAGGTTCTTTTTGTACTTTCTGTCGAAAGCCTTGTAAGCCTGCCACAACCAGGACAACGGCGGCTTGTTCTTCGACGTAAGGCCATGGTGAAAGTAAACTAAGCTATAATCTTGCTCGACGAATGTGTCCAGCGTGTGAGTAAGATACCTGAAAAAATTATATTAATCGTGTATCTATCATTCTTGTGGCTTCACATGCACATACATAAACGCACGTATTCGTAGTATGTTAATTTTTTCCGCGATAAGCATTGCCGACGGACCTGAGAAGCTTTGCGTGATTGAACACCTCCTTTCCGACCGGCGGAAGCTTGCACGCCGAAACAACGATAACTTTGCGTCCGGCGCTATCGTCACCCACGACCTCGACGATCCCGAGTCTCGATATGTCGAGGTAGTCCTCCTCGTCTGCCAGTTCCTCGTCCAGCGCTGCCAAATCATCCTCTGTTTGATCCACAAAATATTACAAAATGAATTCACTAATGTCCCACAGCTGCAAGCTTGTTATAAGAAAACGTGAATTAAAAAAAACATTATTTTGGCGAATACCAATGTCTGGTCGGACTTCGAATCTAAACTGATATCAGATTCGTGCTTAGCATGACAAAAATGTATTGTATAATGCAATCCAGAAATTTCTTCCAACACCTTTGTCATCATCTTTTACGGTTTGAATATGCAGTATTATTGTTTCACTATTTCCATACAGCTGGAGGTTTATCAGAAGAAACCTTAAAGGAAAAATTTTTTTTTTTGCAAATATCAACATCTAGTTTGACTTTGGGCTTAAATTGGTATCCGATTTGTGCTCAGCATGAAAAAATACATGTAATTGTGCATTGCAGATCATTTTTTTTCTACCTTTATCATAATTTTTTTGTGTTTAAAAAAGTAAAGTACTTGTATGAGTATAACTAATGGTATTTTTGAAGTAGTGAATCCGTTCAGTCAGTGACATTTCAGGTAATGATTAGACACAAAGTGAAAAGGTCGCTCTCACCTGTTTCTATAACAGGGGCATCGACCAGGGCCTCCTCAAAGTTCTCCTCTATCGTTCCATCGCTTACGGGACTCTCCAGATAATCAATGCCAGTTCCCGTCCCACCTATACTCAAATCTAGTTTCTCCTCCAGAAGACGCGTAGCTGAAGGACAAAAAAGAAACAAAAAATCTGTCATTCCTATAATATAATAAATTATACAAGGTCTGTGCAAACTTACCATTGTTTGTTGTTGCCTGTAATTCTGTATCGTCGAATTCTAAGTTTGGCTCATAATCGTGATAGTCCGAGAGACTCGGATAAGGATCCTCGGATTCGTTGTTTGCACCTTGCATAAAAGTAGTATTCACATAATGAAAAGTAGAGAACATTTCTTGTTACTGTTAAAAGTCTTTATATGGAAGGGTTCACACAGAGTGGAATTTTATAGACACCCACGATGTTTGCGTGGGCTAAATAGTAAGTCCATTAGAGCATGCAGGTGTCAATACATGAGAAAAAAAAAAAATCTCCGCAAAATTGATTAACCCCGTTGAAACATTCAACGGGCCCGACTGTTAATTACTGAGCCAGGACTGTGAAGTTTTTTCAACGAAAATAGTGACAGATAATTTGTGCTGAACTATCTGAAGCGAGAATATACACTCGCGTCGAATATAACGGTAGCTTTGTAAGATTGTACGGTCGAACGATGTTTTCGTGAATTTTTTTTTTTTTGTACTCCACGTATCCTAGTGCGACAATAACAAAGCTACCGTTCCACGATTTCGCCTTACCTGTCAAACCTCGAGCTGGACTGGGCGACAGTTGATAATCAGCTTCCATTTTAATCACCGAAAATTCGATGGTAAAAGCCTGAATCTATCAGACGACACCGATGAAAAGATTCACCAACACTGAGCTTCCTCAAAAACGTTTGTTCCAGCGTAGCAACATTATTCCGTTAGTGATTAATAATGATTAAAACTCGGATGAGGAGCGACAGACGCAGGCTCACGTCACGCTTTCATCTGCTCCGCTGGTCAACACACGGAGCGTAGTCAACTCCCCTTGGCGTCACTTTCGATTAATCGATTTTCTCGACCGACCGGAACTCGCGTACGCGATAGTAGCACGGAGAAACAGCGGCGGTTCGGGGAAAACTTCCGTTTGATCTTCAAAAACCGTTAGCAATTCGAATCACACGAGAGTTTGCGTTGATTTTTTTTATCCTCAGCGACCGACAAGAGACACTTACGATTTTCCAAATGTTCATCGATTGTTGACTGGGGCATTCCTCGTCTATAGGAAGACCAAAAATAACAACTGACAGAACTGCGCAAATATTCGCATGACAATCGCCGCTTGTATTTGTTGGCTCGCCTCGGAGGTGAGGCGCGTTCCCGGACAAAGGTACCAGGCGACTACGATTATTTGTTATTCAATGTGTTACTTACTATTCTTCTCTCGTTTATCATAGCCTTCGGAGAAAAAAAACGAACGCGTACGTCCGCTTTATCCGGAGTATCCAGGAAGCATGGACGAAGCAGGAATTCTCGGCGTGCGATTAATGTAATCACGACGTGGGTGAGCCAGTCTCTTTGTATTTATCAAAGCATTTATTAAATTCAGCGAAATAATGAGGCAACAGAAGCCACGGGGTGTGAGCCTAAAGTTGAAACTCTATGTTCGCCTTTACAATAATATTATTTAATTACATTCTCACGTATTCCTTTTATCGCTCTCTTGTTACGTATATATATATCGGTATATGTACATGATTATACAAAGTGTGTGTGTATAATTACTATAGTATTCGCATTTTTATTCAATTTTTTGTTTTCTTTTTCTGTTACACTCATCTATATGAATTCACTTCGGTTTATACCAATTCAGAACTGTGCTTTGGCTCGATTAATGCGCATACCTGTTGGTATGACAGTTTTGCTGGCAAAAGATTCGTACTTGTATGTATACAGAGTATCGGAGAAAAAGTCTATAGAAACGAATCTCCTGCATTTGAGGACTAGGTTCGGCTATAATACAATACTTCGCACATTAAATTCATCTTGGCTTTTTTCATTTATACGCATACAGCTTAGAACGTCTCTTTGTTGCTTATCTCAGCTTTGCTTCACAGGCTCTAAACTCTGCTGGAATTATCTTGAATGAACCTTTCAATTCCAAGTTTTAGGCACATATGTTGGTTTTAATAGACCGATGGAAAGCTTTGAGCTTTAAACAAGAATAGTCGATTCGGTTTTGTTCACATTTGTCTTTGTTTTTTTTTCTGCAGGTATATCCTTATCAATGATTGTTATCTATGCAAATTCCATTTTTTTTCTATACATTTGTCGATCTCCTCTCTACACATGATAGTTCATCACCTCATTTTCCGTTTTCACTTTCATCCTTCCAACTTTTGAAATCAGACTGTACAACGGTGACCCGAGTACCGCAATAGCTGATACTATACCACCCACTTTCTTTGAAAAAATAAAAATAGATTGGTACAACACTTTATCTTTTTTTTTTTTCGTTTGTTTTTTTTTATAAAATATACATATCACGCATCTTCGACTTCGAACCTTTGCATTTTCTTTTTAAAATCACTTGGTTGAAAAATATTTCATCTTTTTTTGTCTCTCCACCTTCCCAATTCACTTTCGACCGCCGTAATTGTATCTCTTAGAGTTCGAATTTAATAACTGCACCTTATAATCATCGTTACAAAGGACAGAATTTTGTTCGTTTCTTTTTTTCATTTCCACTTTGTCAATGAAATTGTACAGTTCTATAACACAATAGACACAGCACAAATCCTAATTCTTGCAACCAGTTACATCGTGCCTGTAATAGTTCTCACTGCATCACCGCGCTCACCAACGGTATCAAAAGCTCTCCAGAGTTGGTCCTCCGTATTTTCTTTTTTTTTTTGCGCTCGTTATGTTCGCTCCGTTCGCTCATTCATTCATTTGTACAACAGCCAAGACTCCATAGTCGCCTCTTATCTTGCAGTCTTTCGTTAAATTCAATTCGTGGAATTATCGTTTTTAAATTCTATATCGACGCGGTAACGACCGCGAATTAAACGATTATTTTTTTTTCTTTTATACAGAATACTTTGGACCGGATTTGTTGATCGGCGTTAATCTCAGACCCTTAGCCAGCATTTGAGCTTCGAGGTCCCGGTCTTCGTTTCTGTACCTGAAAACAGATTCTTCCTTCAGTCGATTCTCGTTATCGCTCTAACTTATTCAATTCGGCTTCGTATTATAGTACTTAAAAATTAAGATACGACATCGAAAAATTCACAAATGCAAGTGAATAAGCTCGTATTACACTGGGTACGATCAGTCGTTATCACATTATTAAATTGATATAAAAGAACAGATTTTTACAGCGTAACAAATGCACGTTTCATTCGGTTGTCATTATCGCGCTTCGATTATTTACAATTCTCCAGTAATCCGTATTTTTAGTAGTTTAATTAAGCGCAGTCTTACCCGATTTCAAGTGAACTGCGCTCAGAGGTGCATAATTAAGCGAAGCCGTGCTGTGATCCTATTACCCTCTGCCCAATTCAGTTTCTAGGGTACAGTATTATGCTAACAGACTTTTTTTCGTGTGTATCATGTATCCCCGTATCATGTGGCGGATTAACGTTTCTTTTTTTAATGCTGTGCAACTAGGGAGCAAGAAAGTACCCACGAAAGAATCAGTCGCGATCCAGGCGGATTTGTAGAGTTCACGAGCATTGCATTTTATCATAGATCACGATGTTAATTAGCCCGATTAACGATTTATACAAATATTGACGATTATTTGTTGCAACGAAAGTATTATATACAAAATTGCGTTCAATAAATATATCAAGGAAAATTATTTAAAAAATAAACAAAATTAAATATATCTATAACGATACATAGCGTGCTTGTTTATAACTATAACTACAATGATTGAATTCTCTTTTCAGACAAAAAACTTTAAAAATCACTGACTCACACATGCAACGGTATCGAGAATGTATGCAAGCTTTGTCAAGAAGGAAGAATGAAAAAATTAAGCTGAAATAACCATGCAAGATATGTGCAGTCTCATTGAAGAGTAAAAAAACCAAACGACTGCAAAATTGCAAGATGCTGCCAGTCACGATGCTGCTTAAAGCTCGGTCCCGAAGGCGATGAGAGTTTCCGTTATGTGCAGGGATATGAGGTATACAATTAATATTCCAAATAGTGCAATAAGAGTAGAGGTTGTAGTGTCGGACGTGGAACAGGCATTACGGTCGTTAATCGAATATTGAAGGGAATTGGCAGACATAGTTTTGAGTGCACTGAGTGTCGGGCACGAGGATCTACGCCACCTTTGTCGCTCCTCTTCCAGCAGTGCTTTCAGCGAGTCGCGTTTCGCAACAATTTCCAACATTTCCGTCAAGATCTCGCCCTCTTTTTTCACGTCGGCGCTCGTCTTTTTGTTATCTAAAAAGGAATTTAAAACAAAAATACTCAACATATTTGTCGTTGTTTCAGGCACTCTCCTTCGCATCGATCATCATCGATTTTCTTTGATTTTTTTTTTTTTTTTTTCATTAGGTTGCCATACCATCGTCAGCCAATCGTTCGCGTAACTCTTGCTGCAGTCTGTCGTGACGATCCTCGAGTTGTACCTCTTGAGCTCGCACTAGTAATTCTTTCTCGTATCTGCGCAATTCCGTGCGCTCGCGCATCAGATCAAACCACTCTCTCAGCAAGTCTGCTTCTTCTCGGTCCGACGATTCTGCCAAAATTTGACATTGAAATTATTACGTTTTTTCTTCTTTTTTCAAATGGCCAAGTACAATATTTTTTTTCAAAATTCACCTCCTTCACCACGTAGAGCTTTCTCAACGCTGACTCCTCTACTCTCCAGTTCTCTCTGTTTGACTTCTGTTTCTTCGAGTTTCCTTTGAATCTCTTGCGCCATTCGTAATCTTAGTGAAAAAAATACTCGGTTTATTCCTGAATTTGATGAGACTCTAGATGATCTTATATATATATCTTGAGAAGAAGTTAGACTTTTTGTGTGTCGAAGAATCCTTATTAGTTTCGATCGATAATAAAAATTTCCAAGCCGCAGATGACGTATTTCCGATGAATAAACAAAGAATTTAATTTCCCGTTTCTAAATCCTAAGCCATAATGAATCACTAACTTTTTAATCACCTATATGATTAAATTGTATAATTCATAATTGGTTACCTTTTCAATTGGGCCTGTCTCGCGACTCTTTTGGCAGTCTTTGCTTTGCGAGGAATGCTGCTGCAAGATCCATCCCCGACGGTCGTTTTGTTCATTTGCGAAGTCGACAGTGCCGTTGTCTTCGAATCTTCTTCCGACAAACTGTCATCTGTTTAGTACATGCAAAAAGGTTTTTGGTTTTCATACCATATGCACCGCCACCAACCGCACAATCGTTTTCCCCATTTCATAAAATAAAAATAAAAAATCTCAATAAACAGAAGTCTTACCTGAAACGTGAGTAGCGACGAGGTTGTAGTTCAGCGGCGGTGGAGGTACGGGAGGTACATTCTCACTCAGGAAATTTCCAACTAGCATACCCTCGCACACACTTTTCGGTCTTGTCTCAAGTTTCTGGCCGTTATTGATCTTATCCAGCTAAAAAATCGTCGCAATGATTAACGCATTCGATACTAAGAATAGACGATAAAATAAAATCAGACTTGGGACGTTCGTATAACGAATGCAGCGCTAATAAAACTGAAATTAGTACAGCACTATAAAATCTCGTAAAAGTAGAAGCACTGAAAAACAGAAAAAATTGCAACACAGAGCCGATACTGCAATGATTACTGTTAGTGAATAACAAACGCTAGCAGGATCTCTAAGGTAATTCGTGTATGAACCCTACGTGTACACAGAAAAAATTTAAACGATACATAAAACGCAGTAACAAAAAGCTAACTGATACCTTGAATAAACTATAATAGCGAAAAGAAGTACCGGGACAAAGTAAAAGTAACGAGGGGGTATCAGTGATTACTTAGTATGAACGTTGCTTACATCTGACCCTTCCGAATATGATTTATACAACTGAAACATTACGAAAAGATAGCCGGTTAGGTACCGGTAGCCGTAATCATCGTCGAGAAGTTTTCTTTGCTCACAAACACGGCGATTCGTGCCGTTCATTAATTTTTTTTTTTTTTTAATTTAACTTTTTTGCAAATTACCTTTCCCTTGTCCTTGGACTTTGAGCCCAGTCGGAACATCGATACTTTGTCTTTTTGATTCGGTGGTGATGGTGTAGTATCCTTCTTCTTGAAGAAATCCGAGACAGCTTTAATGATGCTCTTTCTCCTTTCAGGATCTTTGGGAGGCTTCTTCTTTTCGCGCTTGGCGGCCGCTGCTTCGTTGTTGATTTTGGTGGATTCTCCGGCCCGCAACAGTTCGTCCATGGACTTGGCGTTACCCGCTGGCAGAGGCTCGAAAGACATTTTCTTTGCCAGAGCCTTGACGTTGTCGGTGCTCTTGCTGGTTTGCAATTTATTCGACGATCTGCTGAAACTGAAGCTGTAATGTCGGGTCTTAACCTCCGGCACGATTTCGTCCTCGGTTTTTCTTTTATCCTCCATCGACAGTTGCCTTCGTGCGACTTTCATTCTCAATTCTTTAATTTTGTCCTCGGGACTGAGTCCGAGATCCTCATCGCTCTTCAGTCTGGCTCTTTCGCGTGCCTGTTGCTTCGCCTTCTCCGCAGTTCTTCGAGCCTCCTCGTGCTTCAGCCTCGGTGGTGCAATCGGTGCTTTGAAAGGATCTTCATAAGTACTCGCACTTTCCGATCTCGAAGGCGGCCTCGAGGTCTCCGCGTCGCTGCGCTCGCGAGATTGACTCCTGAAAGTTGACAACAAACTCGGAGCGTTGGAGTTGTAGGAGCGAGTTGAGGTGGGAGTTTCCTGAAGAGTCCTCTTAGCGTCGGCGAAGGTAGTACGGATAGGACTGTTGAGCGGCGATATAATAGAGGTCGGAACGAAGTTCGAGGGTGTCGGCGATGATGGGACAGGACTAGGAACGTTAGAGAGCATGGTATTGACCGAAGTGAAGGAGGAAGTACGTGCCGCTCTTCGGGCTTTCTTCTCCGCCGATTTTTGTTTGTGCGCCTCCATCTTGTCCATCAACAAATCCTGTATGAGAGTCTTCTGTTTCGTTCGCTCCCTCGTTATCTCCTCGAGCTTTCTCGATGTAGCCGGTGAGTTCGACGCGTCGTTCACTCGAACGGTTTCCTCCTGGGATTTTATCTCCTCGGTGATCATCTCGGCGCTGCGATTCTGAGCCGAGGAACCCTTCGAATTCTTCCTCTTAGATTTTCTGATGTCTATAGAGTCTTTGACGTTGCTGAACTCGGCAATCCGCGACTGAAGACGTTTTACGTACTCCAAGTAATCGGGATTGTTTACGTCGTTTACCGATTTCGCCGATTCCTCGTTAGGCTCGACTGGCGCCGCTGCCGGTACCGACTGAGCCGGTACCAGAGTCGTTTGCGGATTAACTGGGCTGGCCAGTATAGTTATTAGCTCGCTGGTGGTCGTGTCCTCGGCTGGTTCGATCACCAACAAACTATCCTCGTCCATCGACTGGAACATTTCTCGATTAACAGCCTCGTTCAAGGCAGTTTCTTCTTTTTTGGACTCCGTGAAATCCAGAGTTATAAGAGGCTTCAGGTTGCTAGAGTCAGCGAGCGTTTTCTTTGCAGCATCGTTCAGTCTGTCCTGTATATCCTCCATAGTTACCGGATTTATCTCGATAATATTTTCGTCGTCGTAGCGCTCGTCTTCGGAGCAAAACTCGTTTTCGGGCTCAGCTCTCGCGATCGGAGCGTCGACTATGGGCCTCATTTCCGGTCGGATCTTTGGCGGCGAACCAACATTCACGAATTCTACGTAGCCACGATTTTTGAGCAAAGGAACGTTCGTCGCGTCTCGAAGACTGTCGTCGAGGAGGGACTCATTGTCCGTGTCCATATAATCGATGTCCTCGCCGTTGGCGAGGAGTTTCGAGGTATCGTTGCTCGGAGCTCCCACCGCTCTGTCGTATCTGAATGAATCGACTTCTATGTCCGTGAGATCTTCCTCTTTGGCCATTCTCGCAGCTGCCGAACTGGCGACGGTCTTCTGGCGACTCCCACGATTTTTTCGTGTCGTTATGAATTCCGGATTAATGTCGAATTCGACGTCACGGAGATCGTCAGCCACCATGGCTTCTCCGTCGCGAGCCCACTCCGAGAATTCAGTTTCCGTCAGAGCTGCTGTTGTCACATCGTTTTCCATCGAGTCGTCGTGCTTGTTCGACGTACTCGAAGTCGGGCTGCTGCAGTTGCTGAAGCTCTTGGCATTCGCTGTGTCGTTGAGCTCCAATTTTTTCAGATTATGATTCACGATGTCGACGTCCGCCGGGACTCTGCTGTTGCTCTGAACCACGTGGATGACGTCGTTGCCAGGATTCACGGGTTCGTCACGGGTATCGATGAATTCGATCGAGTCAGGTTCGAAGGCTGCACCCGTGTCCGGTTCTTTGTCGCCGTCTTCGTCGAGGAGCAAATCCCCATCGGTACTGTGAATTTGCACTCTCGGTGGTGAAAGGTTCACTGAGAGTTGCGGTTCCTTCTTCGCAGCACCTTCGGAATCATCAGTGTCGCTCGAAGACAAAGAATCGCTGTCTATCTCGGTATCTTCGCTGCTGTCCTTACAGCGACCCTCTTTCTCAACGTTCTTGTTCCAGTCGACCTGCGGAACCACGATCGACGTCTCGTGCAATGGACTCCTCGGTCTGCAGACGTCGTTCTCCTCGACAGCTGTTTCCGTTTTCATCGACACTTTTTCAATTCCGGCGGCTTCCACTTTCTCATTGATTATTTTTTCTACAGGTTTCTCCATTGGGATCTGCTTGGTCGTATTTACCCGAAGGATGTTTGGTTCCGTCTTGGATTTGAGAATGTTCGTCTCCTTCACCAAGTCTGGCAGTTGCATCTTCGTGATGTCTTGCGGAGGATTTGTCTCCTTCGATAATTGTGACTTTGCCGTGGATTGCTGGACGATAAATGTCTTTAGAGGCGAAGCCGTGAATATTCCCGTGGGAGAGATAGGCGATATTGGATTCGTAGTGGATCGCAGCTTGTTAGTGCCTTGCAGAAACGCTTGCATCGTTGGACTTGGCTCCGGCGCGGGATTCAATAATTTTTGATGCTGCGATATAGCGTCAGACAAATTTCTCAGTCTTGTGTCCACGTTCGAGGTCGATCCCGATTTCATGACCGAGCAACCCAGAGCGGAACCGCCTAACAAGTAACGTTTCTTCAATTCCAATGACAACTTGGACGCTATTCCCTCCGTCGAGTGTGTTCGATTGAGCAAATAGTCTCCCTTTCGTGGATTCACGAGTGGACTGGGACTCAGAGCGTTGGCGTTCGATCGTGGATTCTCGGCAATTTTTTCACGCGGAGACGGCGGTGTTTCCACGCTCTCTTTGGTTGGATCTAATTTCGAGAACTGCAGCTTCACACCGGGCTCCCTCGTCTGCTTTAGGTTGCCGTTCACTGAGGATATAACGCGACTCTTGACTTGGACCTTTTTAGGCTCCACGTACTGGCCCCGACCCTTTCTCACGTGCCCGTCGTTTATCGTTATTTCCGGTATTTCGTGTTGCGTCGGTGTCGTTCCGTCGTGCTCGAATTCCGAATCCGTCGATATCTCCGTCGCCGAATTCTCCTGACTGTCCTCGGACGAGTCGTTATCCGATGCCACCTGCGAAACACCCAAGTTTTCTTTGATTTAGTGGTCAACCAAAAATCGACGAGTAATCTTCGTTTGTCAATTGTGTGAGAATCGTTATAGGTCAAAATTAGATAAAAATAAAAACGGTAACCCTCGCAACGTTCTATTAGTAGGGTGACTTCGTTTGCGACACACGCGTGACCAAGACACAAAGTAAATGGCGAGAAACGGTGAGACATTAATAAAGTAATTTTTTTTGTTGGTATTTTTTTTTAGGTAGTAGTTGGCTGGTGATCATAGAAATGCAACAACGGTCAGTAATATAAACGAATACTTTTTTGTGAATACGCAAAGCACTGAGGAAACACATACGATTAATCGGTTTGAGTAACTGTTAGTCGAATATAATTAGCTCAACAGCACGCCATTCCTATAACAGAAATTCGTTACCTTTGTGATTTCTTTTTCTTTTTTTTTGCTCTCTTTCTCTTTTATGAATCGTCTTTGGGTCGCTTTTGTACACACATTTCATATCACCACCAGCCTTGTTATTCGTCTCGTGATACTTTATTAAATATATCTCACACAATCTCGCTATATATGAAAAAAAACCGCTTTGTTTCTTGAGAACAAGCACTCGAAAGTCTCTTTTCTTACGTATGTATAAATTTCAGAAGTCTCGTCAATTCTTTACATTAAAACGATACGATTATAACACATTTTTCTCTTATGATATGATGCATTTGTCTTTCTTGTTACTGGCTTTGTCAAATTTAGAGGAGGCAACAGATTTATTAGAACCGTGATGATCTGATTTCAGTGTTAGCGATTTTAATGGATTCAACGTGTGCTTTTTATGCAGTTCGGGCTTGCCAGAGTGAGATTCCGCGGGTTTTGAGTCCCGGGACCCTTTCGACAAGCGATCATCTGACAAAGTTATTTTTCGAGGTAAAGACTCTTCGATAGGTATTATTTTCGGTTTAACTGTGATTTCTTTTTCCATAGGCAATATCTTGGCCTCGGGTCTTCGCCTTCGGGGGATTTCCGGAGTTTTCTCTTTAGTCTCATCAGCGGGAGATTCATGGGAGATTCTTCTGCGCTCAGGACGCTTTGGTATAGAAACCACAGGTAGGACTATTTCCCCCGCTACCACGGTTATTTTTTCTACGGGCGATGGTTCCTCCTGTCGAGGATTGAGCTGTGCCTGTTCATCCATCCTCTGAATTTCAGGTTCCACCGTCACCACATTTGCTTTCTTAATAGATTCATTTTTGTCTTCCGAGCCTCTGGATAGAACATTTGCTTGGTTGACAGATTCATTTTGAGTTTCGAGTCCTGAGTCTCTCAGTAATGGGTCTGCTTCCTTCACAAATTCATTTGTATCCTCTAAGTTTCTAGAAAACGCGTTTATTTCCTTGATAGATTCATTTTTGCCCTCCGAGTCTCTGTATAATGCGCTTGCTTCCATCACAGATTCATGTTTGTCCTCCAAATCTCTAGATAATGCGTTTACTTCCTTGATTGATTCATTTTTGTCCTCCGAGTGTCTGGATAATACGTTTGCTTCGTTAATAGATTTATTTTCATCCTCAGAGTCTCTGGGTGGCTCGTCGATATAAGACAGTTTTTCCAAGTCTGTAGAACTCTCTTGTGCCACGGTCGCAGCCACAACGGGTGGTTCTATTGCCCGAGAAGTTCTGCGCTCAAAATATTTAATAAGATCCTTGGATTCCACTTTCTCGGACAGCTGAGATTTCATGCCCAATGGAATTATCGGGACATCGTTAATTTCTTGCGGGTCCTCTTGCTTAGTCTGTGGATCGATAAACTCCAACTCTTCTTTGTTACGTTCCACGGTGATTCTCATAGCGTTGAAGTATTCGTTGACTTTGGAGCGCGCCGTTTCACTCGAGAGCGGTCGAAGTTCGGCCAGACGTTCTTTTTTCTTCGCCCTTCGCAACTTTAACTCTTGCTTCAAGTTGTTATAAGCATCGGTTTTATTGTTCACAGGTTGATCATCAAGATTGCATTTTTCTTCTATCGTCGGAGTCGCCGCTGTTACGGAAACTACTGGGATAACATTTTTCCGCTCTCCATTTTTACCAATGTCCGTCGTGTTGTGGATTCTCGTTGGTCTATCGAGCTTCGGCGACGAAGTTATTAAATCGGGAAGATTGTCGCCCTTCACTTGCAGACTGTCGATTTCTGTCGGCACTGGGACTTCATCGACGAGAATGGAGTCGGAAATCGCGTCGGGAAATTCGGATTCTATGATATTATGAGATTCGAACGAACCGGGGATACTAGGATCGAGATCAACGTTTCGTACGTCTAAATGCGAAACACTACAACTACTACCGCCACTAGTTTGTATTACCTCCTGTAAATTTCTATTATCGTCAAGCGTCTCGTAATTTGCAGGGCGATTATTTTCGTCGCGGCTCGTACGCTCGTTAACTACGTCTACAATTTTCGAGTCGGTTGTCTCGTCACTCGCGGGTGTCACTACAGGCTCGTAAATTGTCATATGCGAATTAATATCCGTGTCTACGCTACTTTCTAATTCGATCACTGTACAATTTTCACGAATGATATCGTTACAAATTTGACTCGCGTCTAACGTATCTACGGTAGATTCTTGTGAATGTTTCACCTCCGTTTCCGAGCCGGTGTCCGTGTCCGAACTCCTCGGTGGCACCTGCAGCCAGACCTCTTGCTTCCTCAATTCTCGGGCCCTGACGTCCTCCTCGTCCTCCGTTGCCGTGCCACTCTCTTCGTCTAGACGCAAATTTTTAACAAGGTCTGAAGTCTGCTACACCCCAAGATCAAGATCGAACTCGTCTGAGAATATATAATGCTCAACCGCGGCGAGTTCTCTCGTTCGTTCTTTTTCATTCTAATACGTTACCCACCTTCGCTCGTGTATTCGTCGCTCGAGTCCTCGTACTCGTTACTGCCGGTGTCCGAGTGGCCCGTCGATGCGTGAGGATGTGAATAACGCAACGTCCAATTTTTTGCTAGCTCTATCGTTCCCTCGGTCGTTATAGGCTGGTCCATTGCTTCCTCGTAAACTTCGTTCTCCTCGTCCGAGTCACTGTCGATCAGAAATTAATTAAATTTCGTGGTAACAAGGATCACTCGGCCATCTATGGAATAAAGGGGACGGACCTCATATCAGAAATGTCGTCGCTGGAGCCCATTTCTGCTGCCGATGCACCAAAATTTCTGTCGGTCCATTCGTCTTCGTCCATCTGGCTCTGCGCTTCCTCCGCGTCTGACATTCCAGCTAGATTCTCAAATTCTATTCTTTCCGGTGTTTGTCCACGATCCAAAAGGTCGAGGCCTACTACGCCTTCCAAAGGTGTCTTTGCCTGTATGCACAAAAAAAATTATTCAGCTATTCTTTGAGCAATATATAAATAACTGCTCACCTTATCTAATGCTTGTTTCTTCGGGGCTGAGGGGTCTGGTACGTTTTCTTTGTTGAGCAGGGGTATCTTCTTCTTCTCAACGCGAGCTTTTATTGTTCCGGGTAGGCCAAAGTGCTGAGTGCAGTAAAATCGTCCATCGTCCTTGTCCTTGTCGAATGTGTGATTTCCTTTTAAAAAATCGGTTTGATTAGATAGTTCTCGTGGGCGCCCATTGAATATCAATATCTTAATGCGAACCTATTCTTAAAGAAGTAGAGCAATATTCGCAGCGGAAGCAACCACGGTGAAAGAATTTGCCCTCGACACTCATACGCTCCATTAAGTAAACTCGTTTATCACAAAAATGGCACAGCTCCGAGCCTCCCTGTGTCGGTAGTGTTATTGCTGCTTTAGAATTCTAGAAAAAAAAAGTGGTCAAAGCATTGAAGCATCCGCCTCGCGATAGTTTCGTGGCAGGATTCAAGGGTTCAAAGTCAGCGGTACGTCACACACTCGGTTAAAAAATAAATAAACAAAAAACAATCAAAAATACGACAGAACGACAGAACGGTTGCGACATTGAAAAACGTTAGCTTTGAGAAATGATAATATCTGTACGAAAGGTTGAGGCGCTCGCTAGGACAAGTGGAACAGATTCTACACATGCACGTCGCGTCACGCGTTTTTCCGACGGAAAAAATATATAAATTAAATACGGTCGCGTTCAATCGGCCCTTGCTGACTTCTTTGCCCCTGATCGCGTCACAACTTCCACCGGCGAATCTACGATTGTTAATATTTACCGATCTCTGAACTTTCGGCTCGGTGTCCTGACTCTTGTTGGCAAATTGTTCGGCCATTTCCGATACTTTATTGTGACCGAGGACGTTACCCTCTCTGATCTTCCGGTCTATATCCTTGAGGGTGTTATCAATATCGGCGTACTTACTGTCCAACTGATTTGGATCGCGTCCTTTCTTCTCCATCTTGATTTGCCGAGCTAGAAACTGAAGGAAGCATATAGAGACCTGAAGAAAATTTATTAACTGGACGATAATTGAAATAGATTTGCCAACCTGCTCGCGACTCCACTTTGGAACCTTCTCCACTCTTTCCTGACGGAGACCGCGGCCCATCTTATTCTCCTCGATCTTCTTCTCAATCTCCTTTACGTTCCAGTCTGTTTTCTCAATTTTTCCTGCATCGACGATAATCATTTTATTATTTTTTCCACCTTGTCTACGCTTTGATTTAGAGCTAAAACTTGCACCCACCTATAGCCCGTAGAAGATCCCGTGGTTTTTTGTCTGTGGCTGCTGTGCCGCGCAATTTATCCTCTATGTCCTTTATCCGACCGGAAAAATCATCGTCCATGCTGCCACGGTGATGGCCAGCGTGTAACTTTGGCTCCCTGTCCTAAAAGCATATCTCGAATAAGCCACCTACGTTCACGCTTTATCTTTTTCGCCGGACGTTTCGACTGTTCATTTTGTCAAAGACTGAAGAAATCGTAGAGAGTAATTATTTCAGCAGAAGGAAGCAGTTAGTTATTAGACTGCTGAGAACTGGGCGAGCTGTGCATATCGTCAGTGTCGTAGTTAAATAGTTTCTCACACGTAAAAAAATTTTGATAAGCGTTATACACGCGGCGTTTTTTTTTTGTAATAATCTCACACACGTTAAATCGAGCTAAGGCCCTTTCTAAATGGATCCTTTCGGAAAATCACCTACACACTAGGGTACTATCCAGATTCTCCCGCCCACGTGAAAGGTGTTTCTTTTCTGCTTTTTGTTATAACTATCAAGCGACGTTACATATCGATATATCACGCAGCACACTATTTAAACTTTGGGGATTGGGGCTTACTGGATATAGTATTTTCTGCTCGAGTTCTTTGACCCTATCCTTGAAGTCCGGAGCAGTTTGCCGGTACAAGAATATCGAATAATCCTCGAAAGGCTCGTCCTTTTCACGCTTTGCATTAGCCGCGAGCATCTGTATGCTCTTATAGAATTGTTGAGTCGCCATTTTACGAAGATACTGACGCTTCCTCATTCGATCGACTCGATTCTTTTCAATGTCTTCGAGTCTCTTTTGCCTCTCCTCCTTTAGATTAACGTATAAATAGGTTTTTTTGTTCATTTCAATATCCTAAACGCGATTTTATTTTTTACTTTTTTTCACTACTCGCTCTGACGCGATTATCGCATGATCGGGCGTTTTTTTTAATGTACTTAAATTCATTGTATAAATATAGTTTATTTAATTATTTTTTCTTTGTTTTTGTAACAGGCGCAGAGAGATTATTGCCAATGATGGTTGTTGGAAACAGGGAAGGCTCGATTCTTTATCCTCGAATCGCAATCACGAGTAGTCCAAGGAATATGGACAACACCGATACGATTATTCCTTGGGGGATAGTAGCTTGAATCTTCGGCCAGCACGACTGAATCGCAACGGGAGGGAAGTCACGTTGAGATATTCCCAATTTTTTTTCCGAGGATATAAGAGATGAGTTTACAAAGCAATTTTTTTCTTAAGGGTAAAGAGCTTCAACTTACCACTGTGGCCCCCATTTTTTCGGTGCTACGGCGTTTTCGCGAACGCCGACTGACCGTGTCCGTTTTCTTTTCCATAGGTGCGAGAACGTTTTCGTTATTGTGACGAGATCGCGAGTGTCTCGCACGCGTGGCGCTCTCTGGCTTCGCCAAACGTCCGATCAGTTGAGCCTTCTGTTCGTGAGTTAATTGCGACAATTGCTTGGTGTAAAGAGGCCTCTCGTCGTTCTCAGGTTCCTGCGGAGAACAAGCCGAAACACTTGTACGATCCCCGATTGCGAAAACAGGTTGCAAATCAATCGGCTAAATTACCAGGGGCAATGCGCGAGAGAGCTGATGCTGTCTCGTTCGTCCTTGGTCTACTCTAGTCTTCGATTCAAAGAAACTTTTGTATCTCGTTACTCTGTTCCGCTCGACCCGATTATTGTTAATTTCCGGGATTTTGTTAGAACGATGAGAACAGTGACAGCATCGGGAACACGATTTTCGAGGTGGGGAATTGGTTTTCTGGATAGGGCGGTGGGTTACAAAAAAAATGACGCGGGGAAGAAAACAACCGGATTATCATCTGGAATCGCTTATCGATGTAACTTACCAATTTCGGATGCTTTATGTGGGGTATCTCACCGCGGAAAGCCTCGTATATTTGCGTGAGGTAGGAGAACATTGCCAGCTTATCGGGCACGTCGCAATGAGCCATTTCCTCACCAGTCATTATCTGCAACGTTGAAGAAAAATTTTTAGAACCTTTTTTTTGCATAAAAGTTTTTATTTAACAGATTCCGATACCTACCGGTGAAATGCCCAATTCTTTTTCCAATATGTCGAAAGCCGACTGATTATTTTTCTCAGTGTCCTCGGACGTGAGTGCACTAAAATCTATTAGGTCCGGCCTGTATCTATGAATTATCGCGCTTATAGCAAGGCCATCTTTGAAAGACGCTCCCATATCCTCGATGTGAACGTCGTCGTACAGAGCCACTTGTCTTTGCAGCCAGTGGAGCAAGGTATCGGGATGCACCTGAGTATCTGCAAAAAAAAAAACAATGTATCCATATTTTTGTAATCTGTATTATTCTCGCGTGTACTCTTTCTCACCTCTGCGTCTACGTTTCTTAGGCAAATCTATCGCCGATGGCAGAGCGGAGGGTTGCTTGATGTTCTCCGGGTCGTCGGTTTCAAGAAGGCCTCGTACTTGAATCGCCGAGACGGACCGAGAGTTCAAATTTGGATACCTGGCAAAAACGAGGATTAAAAAAAATTACGCTTTATATTCGAGACCTGCGGAAGTGAATGGCTATAAGCGAAGTCAAAAGAGTACCTTGTGTGAGGATCCAAGGTATACGCAGCGTAATCTCTATTCAAATTTTCCGGTGTAGTTTGACCGAGAAGCCTGTATATGGACTCACGTTCTGCCAATACTTCCAGAGGCAGCATTGAAGCACCCCAACCCTTGATGGCCCATCCGGCGTCCATCGAGCTGAGAAATCCACGAGCACAACCTGAACCCGTCGGCCAGAAGGGCTACAATAAATAAGTGAGTTACGGTTGAGACGTGCCAGCGAGTAAGTTGTGCCGAGTAAGCGGAAACAGAGAGATACGAACCTCGAGTAAACTATCACCGACGAGAGTCATTAGGAGCCTATGACCATGTCGCTCCAAGACCCGACTAGCATTCTCGGCAGCGTACATTGACGTGAAATCGAACATCGCTACGTCAGGCTGCCCGTAATGATTAACGGCGAATTCCATGTCCATCATTTGATACTCTGTCGAAAATTCGGCAGCTTCGCGCGCGTATAACATCAGAGCGTCGCGATCGACATTCTCCTTGGCAAGCAGCTTCGCCGTGTCAGCGTGATCCTGCCAAACACAACACCGTTAATTTGCAAAGTACACTCTTTTCTTCGCCTACACTTTTTTTTGGGATTTTCCCCGTTACGAGAAATGTAAAATAATGGAATCAAAAAAATGTTATGTGACTTTAAAATTCACCTGCAGTATGACGCCCTTGTCTATAAGACTGTGCTTTTTGGCAGTCATGACAAAGTAATGTGTATCGTCCTTATAGTAGACTATATTCTCGAGATCAATCCCAGTCTCTTGATACAATTCCTTGAAGAATTTCTGATTAAATATAAAAGCAACGCCGCTTATCTCCTCGACTCGTGCTTCCGCTTCGGTACGTTTGTTTATAAAATTCGCGGTAATGGCAATGGCTAGCTTCCCCCTAAATTCCTTGCGCTTGAAACCTTCGAGGGTGTTTCTCTTGCCGTCGGCCCCTATGAGCACGTCGAACTCGTACTGCGACACCGGATGATCTTGAGGTGTGGTTTTCGCTCTCCATCCGATTTCTGCCGAAAAAAAAATCAATACCAGTTACTGCGCAAATTCCAATGACATTGAAGCATAGCTGTCGATTATACTGACTGCCCTCTTCCTGATTTTCCGGTGGCGGTACAAGAGACTCGAAGCTCACGTTTTCGTGAAACTCGACTCCGAGTATGAGAGAAACCTTCAGAAGTATACACTGAAGCTGTCTGATACTTATGTGATCTATCGAGCCTGCGCAAAATTTGCCAAAAAATTTTTTCGCCCCCAGAGCTCTGAGATCTTGAATAACGAAGGGCCACAGATGAAGAACATTGTTTCTCGATACACGATCCCGTTTCTCTACGACGACAACTTTGGCTCCGAGCAATTGAGCCTCTATAGCCGATCTTAGGCCGCAAGGTCCACCGCCGATGATCAGGACCTGAAACGATTGAATGACTTAACGTCTAATCTTCTTTCAATTTTTATTTTTGCAGATCACCGGGAAGTACCTACCCTCGTGTTCGGGCACGCCTTGCCCCTGTTGTAACACTTGTGATTCGCTCGCTGATCGAATTTCTTCCACAACGCCTGGGCCTTCCACGATCGGAGTTTCGACTTAAATTTCGGATAAAATTGTGGAAATGTGTTAGGCCTCATCTTAAGAAGATCGCAGAGATGCCGAAAGTGTCCGAGTATCGACTTGAGAGTCGTAGCATTGCAGAAAAGATCGAAGACCTCGTTCGCCATCGCGATCTCCGAAGAGGCGATCTGCTTCCTGGCTTGATCCATTCTCGATGAGACTCTGAGCGCGTGGCAAGGCGCGCAACGTTCTTAGATACGCACACGGACACCTTGGCCAACGTTGAGCTGCGACTTCGTCGGATCTCCGGTTCGTTTCCTATCGTCACCTGTGAGACAAGCGTGAACATGAAGAAGCAAAAAAAACCATCACTCGTTAGAAAAGTAATCGAAAGCGAACCGAGTGCTGGCAGTTGTAAAAAAAAAAGAAGAAAAAAAAAACGAAGAGTTTCGCGTACACCGAGAGGACGAGCGTTCGCACTATTTACGGCTGCGTTCAACGGTCCGAGAATCTCGAGTGGGCTGCGAGCTGCCAGAGATACAGAGAACGAGAAAGAGAGAGAGAAGAGTGTTTCTCGCAAGCCTCTCCGTGTGCTGTTGCGTTCGTCTGCAGCTGGCCAGCACCGATTGAGATGCGGCCTAAAAGCCTTTGGAAATGTCATATCGTTCGAGAGGACCACCGAGCGGTACTAATCGAGATCGTTGCTTCCACCTCTGTGCATCGTTCGAAGAAAAAGAAAAACACGTTGAAGCGGTACGTAGATAGCACTGGCTAATTGAGATGCGACACCTAGGAACTCCTCCGAAATGTCATATCGAGTCGGCGGATCGATTCAGGCCAGACGATTCGCTGTCCGAGAGAAGCGTGTATTATGTACGGTAAATACAAGCCCACCGGGTCGCGTTCGTGACGAGCTTGCAGACGAGCAACGAAACATGAACTGCTTCCGAACGGGCGATAACGGGCCGTTCCCTCGATTGAACGGTAATACCTCCCGAACGCATCGTTCAATCGAAGGATTAATATATACAAAGACCCCGATCGAGATCCACCGGCCCTGCAGTGAGAGGCCAAGTGGATCTCGAAAGTCGAGAGAACAACGTAACGTCGCTACGAAATTTGTTGCACGAAATGCGGCGTGGGTGTGAACGCGCGAGGAAATTATAAATAAATTTAACAAGCGACTGACCCCAACAGGTGATCGGCGAAGTGGCGAGAAGAAGAAAGCTCACCCGCTGTTAGCCTCGTAAATGGAGCACGGAAGACAATCCCACCGCGGATACGCTGATAATTGCTCGAGAGATCAGCGTGTACTGGTGATCGGTTCGAGCGAGGGTTGCTAAGGACTAGATTAACCGGTGAGTAAACCGATTGCCGCACGGGGTTAATCATCGTGACGGTAATCGAGTACACGATTGTGCAATTGGGTATAGGGACAGAGATACTCCCGATGGCCGGTTGATACCTATATCGGATGGACGATAGAATTTTGGCCGGTAGCCATTTGTCTCCACGAGGAGAGTTTCTTGTCTCTGTACAGTATACATGCATAACAGTCGGCCACGAGACTATCGGCTTGCGTCTCAAACTCCGCACGGTGTACAACTGCATTCAATTCGTAGATGAGATTCTTGCGTTACAATACACGCAGAAGCGACCCGACGAGGGGGTTTTATAGTCAAAGGGAAAGAGAGATGAGAGCGTCGAGATATAAATACGAATCTAAGTGGGCGAGGTAGATGTGCCTGACTCGAAAGTAGAACGGCTCTGTCATCAATTTTACCCACCGTCGAAACACCGACGAAAGTGTTCTGTCGGTCACTATTATTACGGATCGCGGAATAACGCGGCCATCGACAGGGGTAAATTTTGGCGAGAAGTTCTACGCGAATTTAACAATGAATGAAAGTACCACGTGCTCGGTAAGCGCAATTAGAAAATTTACGGTTCAGAGATATCGGTATAATTTGCGAAAGAACGCCTGTTTTCTAATTTCTTTTATGAGTTTTATAGAAAAAAGAAAATATATCCGCGCGAATAAGTTTATCGCCGAACAATAGTTTACTGTGCTACTGAAATTGCCTCTAAGTTTCTTCTTCGCATTCCGCAGAGACGAAGGGGACTATGCACCGTTGGAGCTTCAAGGGTTTCGACGATTCGCGCAGCATCGGGCTCGTCGACGCGGAGTCGCTAAATATTAACTCGAAAGGTCTCGGGTTTCGAAACCGAAGTGTCGTTTGGGAGCGAGAGAACGCAAGTGAAGAGTCAAGGAAAGGACAAACACCTCGCGAGCGCGAGTAGGAAGAATCAATCTAAAAAGGGGACCGTGGTGCACGTACTCCATATCCACGAGATTAACCAGGTCGCGTGGGACGCTTCTGTCTGGTAACTAATTGTTGAGAATATACGAGTCCAATGACTCTGTAGTTAAGGCAATTGCGTGTATCATGAGCACACGTTTATAATTTTTTTTTGTATTTTTTTTCCCAGTTCATCGTCGTCGTGCAAACTGGGCTAGTGGATAGAAAGCTCCGCGAAGAGAAGAGCTTAAATGTCGGGCCAAAGTGACGACCGATGTCAAGCTTGAAATCGCTCGGAGAGTCCACGAACTTTGTATGATGAAAAATCGATTATCGCCGATAGCTCTCTGCAGGAGGGTGAAGTTATGCAGTTGCATCGAGCCGTTTTAAAGTTCAATGTATAGATTCGTTGAAGTTAGAAATAGCTTTTGGAAGGATGGAGAAAGCGGTGGTTCGACCTCGTCCGACCCCGTGCGACCTCGCGAATCCACCCTTCGGCCTGCCGCAACAGCAGCAGCAAAAAATTCCCTGAAGAAAAAATGGATCGTCACACCGAGTCCTCGACGCTGGTGGCACAGCAGGAGACAAAAGCACCGAACGGAGGGACAAAATGGGGAGATAAAACATGGGCGCCGGGCGTCGCGACCCCACCAACACGAGAGTCTCTTCGTAGTTGTCTCGTCGGGCGAGAAACGTCCCGCAACGATCTGATCCTTGCCTACAGGACTTGTCCGCGACTGGAACGCTCGTGGTGAGTCACTCGCCTCCGCGCTTTATCGACTTCGCCATTGCCATATACACATCGGGTACTCCACCGACGTCTATGAAAAAGCAATGCGAGCGTTGGACGGGATGTGTAATCCATCCGAGAAATTCAAACATCCTCGAAGCTGCATCGATATTCGCTACCTATATTTGCCGCCGAACGAGCCCCGGATCCGTGTTCGCGATTCATAACCGTAGATCCTTCATGCTTAGACGCAAACGCCTTGGTAATCCGTCGTAATATTTTTTTCAAATAGCGACGATTCACGCTGCAGTATCCTCGGAGTTTCCGTTCGCTAAGCTCACCGAGGCCGCCCGTATCTCTTCGTCTTACGTAATGCACAAAAGCCTTTTGCTTTTATTTTATTTTTCCACGGTTATTTAGTTCGTGGGACGCTCGGGGATAATTGCCATCTAATTAGCCGGTGCATGAAGGGATCATGCCAGCGTGCTATAGCAGTTGAGCCGAAGTCAAGGTGACCGTATATGCGGCAGCTCAAGTGCATCGGTTGTTAATGTATATTCGCTGGGACAGCACGCCTCGGCGAGACATACACGCTGACTATCGCGGATACACAAGAGTGAGCGATCGAAGATTAAATTATATACCTGTACGATGATTGAGTAGATTGTGTCTATCTCTCGTGAGTCATCGGGACCGGTGCGAATATCGATTATAAAAAGCTATCGAGCTAGCTGGTCACGTTCCAATGCGAAATTAAAAGGCGACACGGGGTCCGGGCGACGCCGAGACATCCTTTGTCGCGCTCTTCGGGGATGTCTAGTGACGTTGAAATAATTGATTTTTTTTTCCAGTTAGGAAACGACGGAGACCCCCCGCACGTGTTCGAATCGATCAGGATCGGTGAACTTTCGATTCAGTCGACGAAGAAAAGAACGGAGCTGTCTCCTGCACCGGACTCGCTGTACCGCGCTATTAAAGATGAGTGGAACTCTAAGAATAGCGTAGTAGCCAGCGACTTGGCGAATCCCTCCAGCTGCGAGTGAAACGCAGCGAACGCGGCTGCGGCCTGCGCACACCGGTAGAACTACGCGGGATGCACATGTACATACGTACACACGTCCGAGCATAGAGAAGAGCGCGCAACAGATTCTACGAGAGTTCCACTTACCTCGCTACGCTGCACTCTTGGGCAGAACTCGGTATTCAGCCGAGAATTCTCTGGTTAGCTTGTAACCACCCGCGCGTTCTTAGCAACGTGACTGGGATATCGCATCGACGTACATTACGCTGTACGAGGACTACCGAGGCTCCCACGAAGCCCCTCTTCCGTCGTATGTTTTCCGACCCGAGACATCGTCTAATTCGAGACACTCCCGGAATCGTCGGAACGTGATTTTCCACTCGAGAGGGGAAAAGAAGAAATAAAATCGTGTCTCGATCTTCGCGGCACGTGTGACTCATCCGGTAAACAGTCAGACGTGGAATGCGTTAGCCGGTCGAACTTGGGAACAAACTATCCAGCGCATGGATTAATCCGAAAATGGAGAAGAGAGATCTTTCACTGGACGCGGACGACGGGAGTTCTTTAGCGGAGAAACGAGACCGAGTTTCCGGTGAACCAAGCCTGTAGGATGGCCTCGAGAATGAGCAAAACTCCGATCCCTTTTCTTTATTTTTCACGTGGGCGTGCGAGAACCTTCGGTCCCGGGGACACTCGAGAACGAGACCGCCACGTGTGCGTGAAAATTCCCCTCGGGGACCTTTTCACAAACGGTGCTCCATTCCCGGTTCGCCCGAACTTTCTTGGTACCTGATCCGCCCGTTGAAGGAGTCTTTCCTCCGACCTAACATCTTTTATTTCTCTCTTCCGTAGGATAATGGAGGATGACTCGTCTAGCAGATGGTTCACGATTTATAGACTCTCCGGTGGATCCTCGAATCTCTCCGCCAGTGGCCTGCCCGGGGGTCTTTGTACCCGCATTCAGCTGTCCGTCAAGCCCGAACGAAGTGAATGAGCCGCGTAGGGAACGAGAGACGGTAGAAACGAGACCTCCAATAGTAGCCCAAAGCAAGCACAACGAGAATCGCACTTGCCAGGCGACACACGAACGCGCACACACTTTTGCGATTCACCGAATCACTCTACGGTTCTCCAACAGCAACTACCGTACGTGGACAGCTTCGGCGCTGTGTGTTGTGGCAAAGCGGAAGTGCGTTTAGCGATTGAACGTCATCGCGCTTGGTTGCACACAGATGCCGAGAACAATGACTGTTGAGATTTGACTTTGTCGCCGCCGCCTCAGGTACAAAGTATACCGGTTAAACTTTGGCTCGAGCTATTCACGAGCGATTAATTAACTGTAAATTCATTGGCATATTAGTGTTTAGGTGGAGCAAGCTGGAAATCGATCGACACTGGAAACTCGGCCCGAGCCAGGAGGCATAAAAGCCTCTCGGAATGTCGGAGAAAATCCAAAAGTCTGATAAAAAAAAACTAGCCCGGGCAGTTCGGTCGAGAGCGCCGGAGCACGCGAAAAAGGGACAAAGAGCAGAGGATACAATCGGCTCTATCCATGCGGAATTGGAGACACCGCTGCCCACACCGCAGGGCCACTCCGTTTAAAGTCCAGCATCAACCTACGCTTCTCCATCCCGATGTTCGCTCGACGATAGCGATCTTTTTTTTTCCCATAGATGAAACACGATTAACGCCGGAAACAAGGAAATTATTTTGAGGAATATACCAGCATCGGAGCCGTCCGACGACTAGGTGCGCACTGCGATGTACTCAGAAAAACGAGATAAACTAGAATGTTAGCTAAACACCCACGTGGTGACATACGCAAAAAGGCAGTACGCGCAGTTGGACGATGTCGAGAGAAACACAGAGAGGCCTGTGTGTGTATTGCGCATAAAATCTTTCACCGGAGCGCGTTCGACGTCCTTCGAGTGAGATCTCCGCAGCTCTCGAACAGCCGGACAGCTGTTTTGAAATGCACAGCCAAGAAGGGATAGTGACTGCGACTGTGCTCTTCTAGCTCAGAATCTTGATGCCCCGGAAGTTCGATTGTAGCAAATATTGTCAAACAAGGGTTGCTTTCGCACGTTAGGAGGGCCTTTCTTTCCTCTTTTTTTTCGATCTGTTTGTTTGACGAACTCATGACTCGCTGTTCGGTGTCTCTTATCTGGCGCCGAGTGACGATATACTGCACCGATCTAGATATCGGATAGCCGATAAGAGTCCAATTGCAAATGTGACGTCGGAGCGTCGAGGCTAGAACCGTACAGAGGTCGCAACTCGTCCTTTTAATTAAAAAAACGGCCGAACAGAAGAGAAACAACGAAAGGACGGCGTTGCGTGTACTCGGCGCATGAATGCATGGGCGACACCGAGCGCGAAACGCTCCCGTGTACCTTTTGAGCGGTGAGCATTTATTTTCATACTTTTCTATTTTGTATTTTATTTTATTTTTTTCATTCCCCCCCCTGAATTCTCAAGCGCGTGTCGAAGATAGGAAAGAAAACAGATCCGTGGGCGAATAAGGAGAGCGTGAGGCGAATTCCGGGTAGATTGACAATGGTAGAAACTTGAGCGTGCATCCAGGTAACTTTCGAACGACCGTGTTGAACGGATAAACAATTTTATTCACCGGGAGGCAATAATTTAACATTCTGTAATTCTCTCTGTCGAGATTATCGTGAATCGTTGCTTGAGACTAAAAAAATATCGAACGTTCAGTCGCATCACTATCCCGTAAAGTAGTTTTCCATCGTGATATATTCGCTCGAAAGCACGAATGTGAAAAAAAAAACTGCTGAGTAGTTCGTGCGGAATAGCGAGACGCCCGGGGGGCAGATTTTAGCGTTGCCGCTTTTAACTGCAATCGTCGCTCGATCGAAGCATAGTAGTTGCATGCATCGGACTTTAGTAGTAAAAAAGAAAAAAAAAAGCTAGGCGTAACAATAAGTCACGTATTGGCGCGGGCGCACCGACTGCACGCGACCGAATAATAATCCCGCTCGTTTTCTCGTTGTTGCAGCAAACATGTGAGCTGCGCCACGCATCCGGCATCAGCGGTGATCGATGGATTCCGTGAGTCTGGACTATCAGG